>JBAKBP010004703.1:0-131833 GCA_037953745.1 Lithodes maja | reverse complement strand
CAAACTGGTAATTCCTCAATCAGTACACCATTCACCCTCACGGCTGTTCGTTAGTCCTCAGTTAATGATCGCTAGTAATTTTCCCTTTCAAACACCAGGGTTACAAGCAGCCTAAGCAGTTCATCGCCAGCCAGGGACCTCTCTTTGGCACCAGGCAGGACTTCTGGCGTATGATCTGGGAGAAGAATGTCAGCATTGTGGTCATGCTCACCAGGTGTTCGCAGAATGGTGTGGTGAGTACAGTCCAGAGAGTAGATTCATAACGATATAATTATATATACAGGTCTCTCTCTCTCTCTCTCTCTCTCTCTCTCTCTCTCTCTCTCTCTCTCTCTCTCTCTCTCTCTCTCTCTCTCTGTATATTATATATATATATATATATATATATATATATATATATATATAGTAGATGCAGTGCATATCTAAAGAGGTTTGACTAGCATTCTATAACATTTTGACGAACAAATAACGAGGCTTTACCAATGATATGATTAATACTTGTATTACTGACTAATATATCCATGATGTTAATACATGATAAGTGCTGGGGTTAAGTGAAGTGAACTATCCCTAATTCTGACAAGCTTTCAAGTTTGACTATAGTCTTTCCAAAGTTATCTTGGTAAATGCAGTCCCACTTTGATGTCATAATTTTCAGCTCAACCTGATTGGCAGTTGTGTTCGAGTTCATCAATTTTGTACGACCTTTATTTTATATTAACCATGACTATTATTTGTATATATTTTCTAGTATAGGTATTGGACATTTTTGCTATACAATCTCATCCACATGGGTGTGAACTTGCATGATAATAATGACAAGAGAATCTATTTGCATATTCAACTTCACTCACACATTCAAATCAGCTATTAATATAGCTAACGGAATTGTTTAGTTCACACCTAATGTGGCTATCTTAATTGTTGTATATATGTATTGATATATCATATATTTTATCTTAACCCCTTAGACTTCACTCACACATTCAAATCAGCTATTTATATAGCTAACGGAAATGTTTAGTTCACACCTAATGTGGCTCTCTTAATTGCTGTATATATGTATTGATATATCATATATTTTATCTTAACCCCTTAGATTTATATAACTAACGGAAATGTTTAGTTCACACCTAATGTGGCTGTCTTAATTGCTGTATATATGTATTGATATATCATATATTTTATCTTAACCCCTTAGATTTATATAGCTAACGGAAATGTTTAGTTCACACCTAATGTGGCTATCTTAATTGCTGTATATAATTATGTATTGATATATCATATATTTTATCTTAACCCCTTAGATTTATATAGCTAACGGAAATGTTTAGTTCACACCTAATGTGGCTATCTTAATTGCTGTATATAATTATGTATTGATATATCATATATTTTATCTTAAACCCTTAGATTTCAGTATTACTAAATATTTGTGTTAGCCTTGTAAATAGCTTCTTTGAATGTATAACTGTATTTTAGCTACGAGGTTTGCTTATACCCTGTTCCAAATAGGTATTCCAGACATCTTTAAAGGGAACATAGCTACATTGTCTGAACCCCTTTCTCCCTTATGCTTAGCCCCATTAGTTTTGAGATGTAAAGACGTTCGCCACATTAGTTTTAAGATGTTGTCAATATTAGACCTTTCCTCCCCTTTTGGAGGAATCGGCCGCCCGTATGTTTTGTTCTTCTACCGAACAGTGTACAAATTAATCTAGAAGGGGAATCTTGAGGATATATTTTCTTAAGCTTGATGGAGGCCTAGGGAGGAAACTAATATAATAATAAATATATAAACAAATAAATAACACCTCCCCTCCTTAACTAAACAAAAATCTAGAACTAATTGGCTGTAAATTTCCACACCCATTCCATGGTTGACCCTTCCCAAATGGTATAAATATTAGCTTGATTACTCTAGTCGTTTGTGAGTTATAGAGGGTAGTGGTCAAGAGTTTTAATCTACGTATTTATAACAGGGTGTAGTATTTGATTCACATTCTGACGAGGTACTAACGTGGCTTGACTAATATTTCCTGGTCATCAATAGAGGAAAAGTGAGGTCAACGAAAACCTGATCCTTAATTTTGACTAGCTAGAAAGTTTGACTAGTATTTGCTTGTCAACCAAACGAGGTACTGACGAGGCTTGACTAATATGTCCTTGTCATCAATACAGGACAAGGTTATCTACTAAGCAACTGTATCTAAAATTACGCAGTGTCCACCATTCTTTAACTGTCTTCGTGGTGCGATGCATAAGGTGTTGATTTTCGGTGTGAGCATCCTGGATTCGAATCCACGGACTGCCACATGTGTTTGTAAATTTCATTAATCGATTTTAGGAGTATAGTTGGTTGTTGTAAGGAACATAATAATTGATATTGGTTCAGGGGTAATTTATCGAGAGGACTTCCCTAGTGGTTAAGGCCCCATTAATTGCTCTTTCCATTCACATATGCATAGCCTACGTGAGTTGCAGTTGGGATGTGTGTACATGCTTAGATTGATATGCAGGATTCGAAGTTGCATAATAAATCGTACGCAGTGTCCACCATTCTTTAACTGTCTTCGTGGTGCGATGCATAAGGTGTTGATTTTCGGTGTGAGCATCCTGGATTCGAATCCACGGACTGCCACATGTGTTTGTAAATTTCATTAATCGATTTTAGGAGTATAGTTGGTTGTTGTAAGGAACATAATAATTGATATTGGTTCAGGGGTAATTTATCGAGAGGACTTCCCTAGTGGTTAAGGCCCCATTAATTGCTCTTTCCATTCACATATGCATAGCCTACGTGAGTTGCAGTTGGGATGTGTGTACATGCTTAGATTGATATGCAGGATTCGAAGTTGCATAATAAATCGTACGCAGTGTCCACCATTCTTTAACTGTATTCGTGGTGCGATGCATAAGGTGTTGATTTTCGGTGTGAGCATCCTGGATTCGAATCCACGGACTGCCACATGTGTTTGTAAATTTCATTAATCGATTTTAGGAGTATAGTTGGTTGTTGTAAGGAACATAATAATTGATATTGGTTCAGGGGTAATTTATCGAGAGGACTTCCCTAGTGGTTAAGGCCCCATTAATTGCTCTTTCCATTCACATATGCATAGCCTACGTGAGTTGCAGTTGGGATGTGTGTACATGCTTAGATTGATATGCAGGATTCGAAGTTGCATAATAAATCGTACGCAGTGTCCACCATTCTTTAACTGTCTTCGTGGTGCGATGCATAAGGTGTTGATTTTCGGTGTGAGCATCCTGGATTCGAATCCACGGACTGCCACATGTGTTTGTAAATTTCATTAATCGATTTTAGGAGTATAGTTGGTTGTTGTAAGGAACATAATAATTGATATTGGTTCAGGGGTAATTTATCGAGAGGACTTCCCTAGTGGTTAAGGCCCCATTAATTGCTCTTTCCATTCACATATGCATAGCCTACGTGAGTTGCAGTTGGGATGTGTGTACATGCTTAGATTGATATGCAGGATTCGAAGTTGCATAATAAATCGTACGCAGTGTCCACCATTCTTTAACTGTCTTCGTGGTGCGATGCATAAGGTGTTGATTTTCGGTGTGAGCATCCTGGATTCGAATCCACGGACTGCCACATGTGTTTGTAAATTTCATTAATCGATTTTAGGAGTATAGTTGGTTGTTGTAAGGAACATAATAATTGATATTGGTTCAGGGGTAATTTATCGAGAGGACTTCCCTAGTGGTTAAGGCCCCATTAATTGCTCTTTCCATTCACATATGCATAGCCTACGTGAGTTGCAGTTGGGATGTGTGTACATGCTTAGATTGATATGCAGGATTCGAAGTTGCATAATAAATCGTACGCAGTGTCCACCATTCTTTAACTGTCTTCGTGGTGCGATGCATAAGGTGTTGATTTTCGGTGTGAGCATCCTGGATTCGAATCCACGGACTGCCACATGTGTTTGTAAATTTCATTAATCGATTTTAGGAGTATAGTTGATTGTTGTAAGGAACATAATAATTGATATTGGTTCAGGGGTAATTTATCGAGAGGACTTCCCTAGTGGTTAAGGCCCCATTAATTGCTCTTTCCATTCACATATGCATAGCCTACGTGAGTTGCAGTTGGGATGTGTGTACATGCTTAGATTGATATGCAGGATTCGAAGTTGCATAATAAATCGTACGCAGTGTCCACCATTCTTTAACTGTCTTCGTGGTGCGATGCATAAGGTGTTGATTTTCGGTGTGAGCATCCTGGATTCGAATCCACGGACTGCCACATGTGTTTGTAAATTTCATTAATCGATTTTAGGAGTATAGTTGGTTGTTGTAAGGAACATAATAATTGATATTGGTTCAGGGGTAATTTATCGAGAGGACTTCCCTAGTGGTTAAGGCCCCATTAATTGCTCTTTCCATTCACATATGCATAGCCTACGTGAGTTGCAGTTGGGATGTGTGTACATGCTTAGATTGATATGCAGGATTCGAAGTTGCATAATAAATCGTACGCAGTGTCCACCATTCTTTAACTGTCTTCGTGGTGCGATGCATAAGGTGTTGATTTTCGGTGTGAGCATCCTGGATTCGAATCCACGGACTGCCACATGTGTTTGTAAATTTCATTAATCGATTTTAGGAGTATAGTTGGTTGTTGTAAGGAACATAATAATTGATATTGGTTCAGGGGTAATTTATCGAGAGGACTTCCCTAGTGGTTAAGGCCCCATTAATTGCTCTTTCCATTCACATATGCATAGCCTACGTGAGTTGCAGTTGGGATGTGTGTACATGCTTAGATTGATATGCAGGATTCGAAGTTGCATAATAAATCGTACGCAGTGTCCACCATTCTTTAACTGTCTTCGTGGTGCGATGCATAAGGTGTTGATTTTCGGTGTGAGCATCCTGGATTCGAATCCACGGACTGCCACATGTGTTTGTAAATTTCATTAATCGATTTTAGGAGTATAGTTGGTTGTTGTAAGGAACATAATATTTGGAAGAGTTGGTGATCAGGATTTTTAAAAATGTCTTGTCAACCAGACGAGATACCGACGAGGCTTGACTAATAATATCTCGTCAAGTACCAAGGCTTCACTAATATTTCCTGGTCATCGACACAAGAAAAATGCCACAAGTACTAGAACGAGGTGAATGGGAATCTAATCTTGAACAGTTACTTGCGAGGTTTGACTAATAAGTTATTGTCATGTCCACAAGGTACTGACGAGGCTTGAGTAATAATATCTTGTCATCACTACAGGAGAAGTGCAAGTATTGGGACAAGGTTTCCTACAAAGTTCAAACTAAGCTATCTATTATTTTGACTAGCTAGACGGTTTGACTAACATTTCTTGTCATTCCGACGAGTTAATAACGAGGCTTTACTAAAAATATCTCGTCATTGCTGCAGGAGAATTGCTACATATATTGGGGGAAAATAACAAGAACCTGAGCTACTTTAGGTGTTTGTGAGTAATCGTGGTAAATGTTGACGAGTTTTGGCCTACCGTGCTAATTTGGAAAACGGTATAGTAATTTATTGACATTCTGACGAGATACTATAGTCTATTCGTTGTAAGAGCGCGACAAATCATGACCTCTAACATTTGTAGCTAAATATCGACTAGCGTAATCGAGCTAAGATTGCTACTATTTAGAAAGAGTTAGTCAAGGAATAGATGTGGAAATGTACAGCCAATTTGCTCTATCCCTTTTTGAGTTACAGAGGATAGAGGTTTCTGATTTATCGCCTACTTACTGTACAGCGAATAGACTATAGCAAGGCTTGACTGATATTTCCTTGTCATGACCACAGGAGAAGTGCTACAAGTATTGGGGGGAGGTGAATGAGAACCTGAGCTATCCCTGGGAGAAGCTGACTGTCAAGACCACCAAGGAAGTCAATTGTCAGAATGCTGGTTACGTCGCTAGGAAGATCAACATAAACAGGGTGAGATGGATGGATAGATAGATAGATAGATAGATAGATAGATAGATAGATTAGATGTATGGGTAGGTAGGTAGGTAGATAGATAGATTGATAGGTATTGGTATAAGACCACCAATTATGGAGGTCCATTGTCAGAATGATGGCTATGTCGCTAGCAAGATCAACATAGACAGGGTGAGATGGATGGATAGATAGATAGATAGATAGATAGATAGATACATAGATTGATAGATATATAGACATACATATAGATATATAGATAGATAGATAGATAGGTAGAGTAGATGTATGGGTAGGTAGGTAGGTAGATAGATAGATTGATAGGTATTGGTAGAAGACCACCAATTATGGAGGTCCATTGTCAGAATGATGGCTATGTCGATAAGAAGATCAACATAGCCAGGGTGAGATAGATAGAGTAGATGTATAAATAGATAGGAGTAGATGTAGAGGTAAATAGGAGTAGATGCAGGGGTGGATAGGTTGTCATATGGGTAGGGAAGATGGATAAATATATAGGTAGATTGATAGATAGATGAAGTAGATATATAGCTAAATACATAGATAGATAAATAAAGTAGATAGACAGGTGGCTTGATAGATAGATAAAGTAGATATGTAGGTAGTTAGATAAATATATAGACATATAAAGTAAATAGGTAGACAGCTAAATAGCTAAATAAATACAGTAGTGTTACGACCGGCACTACGAAATAGGAGTAGATGCAGGGGTGGATAGGTTGTCATATGGGTAGGGAAGATGGACAAATATATAGGTAGATTGATAGATAGATGAAGTAGATATATAGCTAAATACATAGACAGATAAATAAAGTAGATAGACAGGTGGCTAGATCGATAGATAAAGTAGATATATAGCTAAATACATAGACAGATAAATAAAGTAGATAGACAGGTGGCTAGATAGATAGATAAAGTAGATATTTAGGTAGTTAGATAAATATATAGACATATAAAGTAAATAGGTAGACAGCTAAATAGCTAAATAAATACAGTAGATATATAAATAGCTAGATAAATAGATAGATAGGTAGATAGATAAAGTAGATACAAAGGTAAAGTAGATACATCAAATTACTAAATAGATGAAGTACTGTAGGTACATTGGTAGTTAGATAAATAGATAGATAGATAAATAGATTGTTATATGTCCACAGATTGATAGGTTATATATATATATACAGTATATATATATATATATATATATATATATATATATATATATATATATATATATATATATACATATATATATATATATACTGTATATATATATATATATATATACATTATACAGTATATATATATTATTTTTCTCGGTATTTCTATCTTTCTTTATATATATTTTTCAGTCAGGTAAGGTTCGCGAGGTGTACCACTACCACTACATCGCCTGGCCTGACATGGGTTGTCCCCATATACCCGATCAGATGTTAGCCTTCCTTAAGATCGTCAAGGACTCTCCTGCCAATAAGGAGACTACCTCGCCTATCCTGGTTCACTGCAGGTTAGAGGGTTAATATTATTGAGATAGTATTTGGTGCAGGGCAGGTCTATTTGGATCCTCCCTTCTTAAGGGTACCTCACACATGCACGTCCTGAGGGGCCATTGCTCTCAAAATCTGTGGGAATCGGTGGAACATTAGGCTTATTTTTGCGGCCAAGGACCATGGGACAACGGTATAAAGAAGGTAACAAGAGGGTATACGAGGGCACCACAATGGCATCACGAGTGTAACGACTGACGGCCATGAACAAGTAAGACCTGGAAAGACAGTGTCACGGTGGCAGATGATGGGGGTAGGAAGGTGACACGAGTGTGTCACAAGTGTGTCACGAGTGTGTCATGACGGCGGGACGAGGACATATGCAACAGTCCATGTCACTCTGTGAACATTATAAGGGAACAATAATATGTTTAATTTTGATGTGTGTGGTTATATTCATTCACATTATTATATATAGCATAGCATTATTATATATAGCATAGCATTATTATATATAGCATAGCATTATTATATATAGCATAGCATTATTATATATAGCATAGCATTATTATATATAGCATAGCATTCATTGTGATTTGTATTCATGTCCAATTTATTATCCATTGTGTTCTGTAATGATTGCTTCTATTGACTGGTATTACTGGTTTCAATTGTGCTAATTATTATTATGTTCTCTTTGCCAAACGTATTTGTATGTATTGTTATGATATTACATTACAATATGATATAGTTTATTATTGTAAAAATAAAATTTGAGATTATAAAATAAATTAAATTATAATTATATGCATATATAATATGGCAGGGAATGAATGAAGGGATTGGAAAGAATGTGGTGAAAGAATCAGTGAGACAAATGAGAGTGGGGAAAGCAGAAAGTATGGATGTTATTGCTGTGGAGTGTATTAAGACGGGTGGAGATGTGATAATAGATTGGCTGGTGAGACTATTCAATGTGTGATTTGTTGTTTCAATGATACCATTAGACTGGAGGAGTGCATGTATTGTGCCTTTGTACAAGGGGAAGGGAGACCGGCAGGAGTGTTCAAGTTATAGAGGTATTAGTTTATTATCAGTTGTTGGCAGGGGTGTAAAAAGTACTTAATAATTGTACTCAAGTTCAAGTAAAAGTATGTACTTCAAAAAGTTACTCGGGTAAAAGTAAAAGTACCCAACTAGAAAGTTACTTGAGTTAAAGTAAAAAAGTATCTACTGAATGAATTACTCAAGTACGGTACCTAAAGTAAAAAGTATTTTCCCAAATTTTTAAGATACATATGAGATACCTGTTTATATATAATTATATAAAAGGAACACCCCATTCTTAACATAAATCCTCCATTACAAACCCCAATGGAAGGAATAACATAACTTGTATTTTCTTATATACTGTAATTATCTTCTTTGTATCAAGAATGCACAACACTTATGTTATTTTTTTCTGCATGAGTTATTTTTGTATAGCTAATGCTCGTTTTATGTTTACGATTGTCTTTGTTACATGAAATTGGGGAAACAAATATATTAAGAATAGATGAGTGTCTAATGAAATAGCAATGCTGAGTCGATCTCGGGTGGAAAGGGTGAAGTGTGAAACCTGTGGGATTAGGTGGGACAATGGAAGAGTCATTAGGATACCTAGGGGGTTGGGGGAGAGGGAGGCCTATCAGCGCCATATAAATATAGTGGTGATCTTTGAACTAGCTAAGGAATGTCACACCTACACTCAGGGGAATGTCCATGGGAAATGCTATTGGGAATTTTCAAATCTATTGGAAGGAATATTTCGGAAATTTGCTGAAGTTTTACTCCACAAAATTAAAAGAAGTAAATTAAATGTAGTGGAGTAAAAGTACAATTACTTCTTATAAATAATACTCAAGTTAGAGTAAAAGTACTGGGCAAAAAATCTACTTTTTTAAAAAGTAGATACTGAGAAAATTTACTTAAGTATATACTGTACTTGAGTAAATGTACTTCGTTACCTTTACACCCCTGGTTGTTGGAAAGGTGTATGGCAGGGTGTTGATAGAGAGGATAATAAAGGATACAGAAGGTGCAATAGGAGAGGAGCAGTGCGGTTTTAGGAGGGTAAGAGTGTGTGTGTATCAGATTTTTGCAGTAAGACAGCTATGCAAGAAGTATTTAGACAAATATAGAAGGAAATATTTTAGGCCTTTATGGACTTGGAAAAAGTGTATGATAGTGTGGATCGAGAAGCAATGTGGAAGGTGCTAAAGATTTATGAAATTGGAGGAATTTAGTTAAAAGCATTCAAGAGTTCTATGAAGGGAGTAGAGCGTGTGTTAGAGTAGGAAATTAGTTGAGTGAATGGTTTGAGGTAAATGTAGGTCTGCGACAGAGTTGTGTAATGTCACCGTGGTTGTTTAATGTATTTATGGATGGTGGGGTGAGGGTGGTAAGAATGAGAACTATGGGTAGATGATTGG
This sequence comes from Lithodes maja, assembly GCA_037953745.1. NCBI lineage: Eukaryota > Metazoa > Arthropoda > Malacostraca > Decapoda > Lithodidae > Lithodes > Lithodes maja. Next base: position 121,901 of record JBAKBP010004703.1, on the reverse strand, counting down.
GTTTAGTAGGAAAGAATGGTGGAGATTGGAAGTTGAATCAGTTGCTGTTTGCTAATGACACAGCGTTGGTGGCAGTTTTTGAGGAGAAACGGCAGCGAGTAGTCAAAGAGTTAGGTGTGGTATGTGGGAGGAGGAAGCTGATGGTAAATGTCAATAAAAATAAAGTGATGGTGTGAATATATAAGTGCTTGTAGGATATATCTAAATGTACGGCTGGATGGGGAATTACTGGAACAAGTAGAGTGCTTTAACCCGGGAAAAGGCACCAGGACTCTTAAGAGGTTTTACTGGGCGAAGGCGCTGGGACTCTTAAGAGTTTAGGCATAAGAAATGCCTTTCAAAACACCCAAATGGCACTCAAAACAATGCGATATGTGATTAAGTGAGATAATTCCCCTCAATACATCCTGTCACTCCTCCACATGTGTCCCAACTCCCACCCCTTCCCCTCCTTCCACCTCCTTTTCCCCCCTCCTCAATTATCCAGTAGTTTCCCTATTATTCCCGATATTTATCAAGTATTTTCGCCCGAGGATGGCTGGGAGAGAGGCGGGAGGATGGGGGAGTGTATCTCAGACCCTCTAAGCCAGTCTCGGACCTTCCCTTGTCGCTCAGTACCATGCAAGATATGAGAGAGGGAGGGTGTGTGTCTCTTGCCGGTCTGGGTCAGATTACGACCGCGGGGCTAAAATATAAGATTTTCACCAGCCAATTGCTGTTACCACTTGTTTTATTGCTTTTCAATGTTCATATGTTCATATTAAAAGTAAAATAGGCGCATATGGATAAATAATTATGATGTATATAGTAAATATGACAATTTTCGTCAGGAATGAACCAAAATACATTAGCCTGGCGGGACATTTCAAATACCATAACTTCGCGCTTTGAAAGGTTAAATATCTGCGAGGAGTGAGATAAGCAGGGACACAGGTGAGAAAATGGAGGTTAGACAGAGAATATGTGGAGGAAGGAAAGTTTTCGGAGCAATGGGAAGTATGTGGAAGGTGAAAAATCTCTGAATGAAAGCTAAAAGTGCAATGCATCAAGGGATAGTTGTCGAGACATGGGCTCTTGACGAATGCCCAACCCCGAAAGGAGTTGAAATAGGGGAGCTATCCCCCCGTCCAAGGCGGCTTTCTAGGGCCTGTCCTAGCTAATGCTGAGAGGATTGGGTTCTAGTCATGTGGTGATGGGCTGGTCTATCAGAGTGAGAGCTGAGGGATCTCTGCCATACCCCTCTGACTGTTCCTTTTATTTATATATTTTCTAGATCTCAAGTGACGGCGTCTATTCTGTGGATTGACCTCCCTACTGCCAACCTAGAGATTGGCAGATTGGGAGCCAAAGTGTCACATTTTGTCCTTTGCCCTTCAAACTTTCCCTTCATAATTGCTGGGGGGCACAGGGCCTTGGGTGGGACTTTGGTTTCCTGTGCGTTTCCGCACACTCCTCAGCTCCCCGCCTTGGAGTGGCTTCGGTCACCTGGGCTTTATAAGTAGTAAGCAGGGAGGGTTCTGTGGGAGCACTCGGTTATGGCCTTGGCCTTGTTCGGGACATTGGGGCTGCTCGGCCGGACAGCCTTGGGAACAGTAACAACAACAACAACAACATGGGTTCTGAAGGCACAAAAGAGAAGAAAGTTGGATGTGATGGAGATGAACTTCTTGAGTAGTATGTGTAGAGTAACGCGTAGAAACAGATAGAGGAATGAACAAGTACGTAGGAGAGTGGGACAGCAGGAACCCTTGTCGGACAGAGTGGACAGAAAAGTGTGTGCTGGTATGGACATGTTGAGCGTATGGGAGATGAAAGGCTTACAAAGAGGAATAGAAAGACTCAATTGAGGTGGTGTAATAAAAGTGTTGGAAGGTAGAGGGATGACTGTAGAACAGGAAAGAGGTAATGAATAGGAATGAATGGAGAATGCTTGTGAATAGATGATTGATAACGCGGTCGTTGGGAGAGGAGGCTTGGGTGCCAGTTGGACTAGATAATAGTCCGTCAGGCACCTAGCCCGAGGAGCTGGTATATATGAAAGGTCATGCCTGGACGTGAGGTGGATGGGTATTGTGGTGGGCTCTGCTGTGTGTCTGCCTGCTGAGACCGGAACCTCTCCGGGAGGTCTGGGGCCGGGGAAGTGCTGGAGGCCCTTAAGGATCCTTGGTCTCTAGGTCTTCTCCTGGGCGATTTCTTCATCTTACTACACGTCCGGAACTCACAGAAGACTATTCCTTACACTTCAACAATACAAAAATCAATCCTTCATCTTCTCTCAATATTCTCGGTGTCACTTTTTATTCTGCTCTCACTTGGAAGGACCATAATTCCAGTCTTGATAAAGCAGCCTCCCAGAAGCTGGGAGGGGTTCTTTTCCCCTGTGCAACTTCTTGCTCTATACAGCGGCACAGTGCATCCTTGTATTGAGTATTGTTCACATGTGTGAGGAAGATCCTCTCACACTGCACTCCTAGACAAAGTAGAAAGGAAAGCCTTTCATACCGTTAACTCCCGTCCACTCACCAACTCTCTGCAATCTCTCTCTCTTTGCCGCAATGTTGCATCTCTCTCGCTATTCTATCGCTACTACAATAATCAGTGTTCCTCAGAGGTTTCCCAGTGTATACTAACTCCTCTACGTAGGGTACGTAGTACCCGCCTTGCAACACAATACCACCCCTACTCTGTGTAACTCTCCAACCCAGGAGTGAAACGTTATTCGCAGTCTTTCTTATATTCAACTGCTGAGCTCTGGAACTCTCTCCCAGAATCAGTCTTTCCCTCTTCCTATGACTCAAATTGCTTGAAACTCCGTGTGTCCAGGCATTTTGGCTCGAACGTCCCTTGATTTTGGCCCTGTCACTCTTTCAACTCTGGAGGAGGCACTAGTTACAGGTAGTTTTGCCTTTTGTCTCCCTCACTCACATAGAAAAAAAAGAAAAAAAGTGTGTGAGTTTGTATTTTGTATTTTATATTGTGTTGTGTTGTCCCTGTTTGGGCTCTGTCATGAGTCGGCCACCCCCAGCTATGGGGTATGTGCCTGAGTATATCCATACATACATAAAATATAAATATTATATAAATGTTATTTTATATATTAATGTCATGATCCTCAAAGGGTTAGTATATCCATATCTCTCTCTCTCTCTCTCTCTCTCTCTCTCTCTCTCTCTCTCTCTCTCTCTCTCTCTCTCTCTCTCTCTCTCTCTCTCTCTCTCTCTCTCTCTACCTCTCTCCTCTTTCTTCTTCCCTCCCCCGCCTTCTCCTCCTCCTCCTTCCCCCACAAGCCCTCAATGAATATTTCTGAGATATTTCCTCATATTTATAGTTTATTATATAATTTTCATCAACCAGCCGTTCCCCCTGATCCTATCTCTATATATGCCTATATATTTTACCCATACATGTACGGTTTTGTTCAGTACCGGCTTATCCCTCCACACCTTGACCTGACCTCACCTTTCCTACTGGTAATAGTACCGGCTTATCCCTCCACACCTTGACCTGATCTAACCTTTCCTCCTGCTAACAGTACCAGCTTAACCCTCCACACCTTGACCTGATCTGACCTTTCCTCCTGGTAATAGTACCGGCTTATCCCTCCACACCTTGACCTGACCTAACCTAACCTTTTCTCCTGGTAATACTAACGGCTTATCCCTCCACACCTTGACCTGACCTGACCTAACCTTTCCTCCTAGTAATACTACCGGCTAATCCCTCCGCACCTTGACCTACCAATTCCTCCTGCTAACAGTACCGGCTTAACCCTCCACACCTTGACCTAACCATTCCTCCTGGTAATACTACCGGCTTGTCCCTCCACACCTTGACCTAACCTTTCCTCCTGCTAACAGTACCGGCTTAACCCTCCACACCTTGACCTGACTTAACCTTTCCTCCTGGTAATACTACCGGCTTAACCCTCCACACCTTAACCTAACCTTTCCTCCTGCTAACAGTACTGGCTTATCCCTCCACACCTTGACCTGACTTAACCTAATCTTTCCTCCTGGTAATACTACCGGCTTAACCCTCCACACCTTGACCTAACCTAATCTTTCCTCCTGGTAATACTACCGGCTTAACCCTCCACATCTTGACCTAACCTTTCCTCCTGCTAACAGTACCGGCTTAACCCTCCACACCTTGACCTGACCTAACCTAGTCTTTCCTCCTGGTAATACTACCAGCTTATCCCTCCACACATTGACCTGACCTGACCTATCCTTCCCTCCTGCTAATAGTACCGGCTTATTCCTCCACACCTTGACCTGATCTGACCTTTCTTCCTGGTAACAGTGCTGGGGTAGGTCGTACAGGCACCTTCATCGTCCTGTACAACCTACTGGACCAGATGCAGCAGACCGGACTGGTGGATGTGTTCAACTGTGTGCTGAGACTCCGTTGTCACCGACCCCATATGGTTCAGACTCTGGTGGGTAGTACATTCACCCAGTAGTAGCAGCAGTAGTAGTAGTAGTAGTAGTAGTAGTAGTAGTAGTAGTAGTAGATAATAATAGTAGTAGTAGTAGTAGTAGTAGTAGTAGTCAATCAATCAATCAATTAGTCTTTATTTCATACCCGGTAATATACATACATTTACATATAATACATATGGAGGGGAATCAGTCAGAATAGAGTAATACAAATGTGGTATAATTATTTACAAATTGACTAGAAATAATAAAAAAATAATAAAAATAATACCCGCTGTATATCCGGCGGGCATTATATCAAGCTCATTGGCACACCCGACCAAAAAACAATCCTCACACCGGCGAGTTACAAAATATCCAGTGTGAACGGAATGAATCAGGTGAAACACACGTCTGTGAGGCACCACCACAAGACCCCGACCCACCTCCAGAATGTAATCAGAGCGCCAGTGCAAAGACCGCTTCTGGGGTCGAGTGTACATCTCCGGCACAAATTCATGCTGTTCTACTATTAAACAGCAGAAGTGTAAGCATTTACAAGTTACAGCAAAATGTCATTATGCTATCACATGAACTTGGGCAAGTATCTCACTTACACGCACATTGTAACATTTTACATGTATAGCCATGGTATTGCACATGGATAGATCATAATATGTTATCCCATATCAAACAATTACAAACCTTTCTACCTGTTATAATATCACTGGGATTCTTCGTTCTTCATGGTATTGGATCCAATTTATCCTAGAAATAATAATATCTAATTCTTCAAACGCAATGCTCACATTATAATCTTCCCTCATCAATTTGAGTACATAACTATACAAATAATCTGTTTTTAAAAGTGGCATACTGCTTCTTATTATGTAGTTGGGAGATTTTTCAAGTCTTTTTGCGTACCGACATTGTATCAGTGTTACTTGATGGTTCAATAATAATAAGTTACATGCATTGGCTGATTCATGGCTGCTAGCATAAACAGGTGCACCCAGCATATTTTTCATGGCTTTACTATACTCAATATTAACAGTTTTGAACATACATGATTTTTTGGTTTTAGAATGGTTCCATAGGGATAATCCGAAATCAGGCTTACAATATGAATTAAACAAGAAAATAAGAGTATCCAAATCTACGTAAGTAAAATCCCTCTTGACACTGTTAAAACTTGCATAACAATTATTAAGTCTATATTTTATGTCCTCGGTATCTTCAAAGTTACTGCTTACGAAGTGACCTAAATATTTAAAAGAGGTTACTACATCCAAGGTATCGCCATTCATTGTAATAACATCAATAGGATTAGTGATTTTGTTTTTATCAAATAGAAAGCATTTTGTCTTTGTCTTATTAATGAAAAGTTTATGGCCGTTTACCAATTGACAGAATTTAGTATAGAGAATATTCATATCAGTTTTTGATCCAGCGATAAGTGCAATATCGTCTGCATAAGCAAGTATATTGCACCTATTAATGCCCAGTGTGCAGAAGTAGTAGAACTAGTAGTAGTAGTAGTAGTAGTAGTAGTATTGTGTGTGCGTGCTACGACTCCGCTGTTACCGACCCCATATGGTTCAGGCTTGTACATTCACCCAGTATGAGAAGTAGTAGTAGTAGTAGTATCGTGTGTGTTTTCTCCACGAATTAGCCACCATCGCCCCAATATGGTTCAGACCCGGGTGGGTACACTCTGATGACATAGTCTTTAGCCCACTCATAAGAATTCGTGGGCTCTCTACATTTTCTTAATGCATATATAACTATCTGGATTGAATTTTTGGATAGAACTTGCTTCTCAACAAATAGTGTATTATAATTTTGAAGTTGACGTGTAGAAAATTATAATCTTAAATTTGTTTTTATAGGTATACATCCATAAATATAAATTGGTAAAGACCACGAATATTTATGAGTGGGCTAGATGCTATGGCATCTGAGTGTGCATTCCTTCCATCCAATAGAGTAGTAGAGTGTGTGTGTGTGTGTGTGTTTATATACTGTATATATATATATATATATATATATATATATATATATATATATACTGTATATATACTAGCAGGGGTACCCGGCGTTGCCCGGGTTATACTGTACCACCATAATCACCGGCCTCGACCTCCCTGTGCCTCATTAAACGGCAACCTCGATTTTGGCCGCTAAATGACCTCCGATTTTGGATCTGACCTCATCCGTACCCCCATTGTGGGGGGCTGCGAACAACTTTCGTTCCATACACCTTTTGGATCGGAGGCCTCCTTCTGCCCCAAACGGCAATTTGTTTTTCATTATTTTTGTTTTCAATTTCGGCCTCGAAACGACCTCCGATCGTGGCCTCGCCCCCTCTATGACCTGACCCAGGTCAATTGACACCCACATGCAAAGTTTCAGCTCCCCAGGTCCAAAATTGAGGCCACCTATGAAGAACACAGACAAACAGACACACGAACTGATTTAATGATATATATATATATTATATACTAGCAGGGGTACCCGGCGTTGCCCGGGTAATCACCATAATCACCATCACTACTACCACCACTACTACTACCATAATCACCATCATCACCACAATCATCACAATACTACTACTACCATAATCACCGGCCTCAACCTCCCTGTGCCTCATTAAACGGCGACCTCGATTTCGGCCGCTAAATGACCTCCGATTTTGGATCTGACCTCATCCGTACCCCTATTTTGGAAGGCTGCGAACAACTTTCGTTCCATACACCTTTTCGATCGGAGAACACACAGACAAACAGACACGAACTGATTTAATGATATATATATATATATATATATACTAGCAGGGGTACCCGGCGTTGCCCGGGTAATCATCATAATCACCATCACTACTACCACCACTACTACTACCATAATCACCATCATCACCACATCATCACAATACTACTACTACCATAATCACCGGCCTCGACCTCCCTGTGCCTCATTAAACGGCGACCTCGATTTCGGCCGCTAAATGACCTGCGATTTTGGATCTGACCTCATCGGTACCCCCATTTTGGGGGGCTGCGAACAACTTTCGTTCCATACACCTTTTCGATCCGAGGCCTCCTTCTGCCCCAAACTGCCATTATTTTTAAAACCGAAAGCGAGTTTTCCGATTTCGTGCCCATTTTCTCCGTCCCTTTCACCCTGGGGAATTCTATTTTTTCACTAAAACCTGCCTAGGGACCCGGCCCTTACTATGCATACCAAGTATGAACGCTCTAGCTTAAAACATGTGGACATGCATAAAGAACAGACATACAGACACACACACACACACACACACACACACACACACAGACAGACAGACTGACAATCGAAAATATTATATACTAGCAGGGGTACCCGGCGTTGCCCGGGTAATCACCATAATCACCATCACTACTACTACCATAATCACCATCATCATCACAATACTACTACTACCATAATCACCGGCCTCGACCTCCCTGTGCCTCATTAAACGGCGACCTCGATTTCGGCCGCTAAATGACCTCCGATTTTGGATCTGACCTCATCCATACTCCCATTTTGGGGGGCTGCGAACAACTTTCGTTCCATACACCTTTTCGATTGGAGGCCTCCTTCTTCCCCAAACGGCATTTTTTTTTAAACACGCCCATTTTCTCCGTCCCTTTCACCCTGGGGAATTCTATTTTTTCAGTAAAACCTGCCTAGGGATCCCCTTACTATGCATACCAAGTATGAACGCTCTAGCTTAAAAACTGCGGCCGCCTATAAAGAACAGACAGACAGACAGACAGACACACAGACAGACAATCGAAAATATTATATAGATATATATATATATATATATATATATATATATATATATATATATATATATATATATGTGTGTGTGTGTGTGTGTGATACTGTGTATGTGTGTACTTCATTCTCATCGCCCATACATGGTTCCGACTCTGGTTATTGTTTCTGTTACCCTTATAATACAAATAGGGCACAATTGTTGAAAGGAAAGGGACTGTAGTATCTATCCATACATTAAGATTACAGTTTATTAGAGAATTTCGGTGTGAGCTTCCTAGGTTCGAATCCCTGGACTGCCACATGTATTTGTTGATTTAATTAATTAAGTTTAGGAGTAAATTCGGTTAGTGGAGGTAACATAATAATTCATTCAGGTTCAAGGGTAGTTTATAGAGGCCTTCCTTAGGGTTAAGGCCCCATTAATTACTCCTTCCTTTCATCTATACATAGCCTATGATAGCGCAGTTGGAATGTGTGTACATGCTTAGATTGATATGCAGGATTCGAAACTGCATAATAAATCGTTGTCCACCATTCTTTAACTGTCTTCGTAACGCAATGGATAAATGCACTGAATTTCGGTGTGAGCATCCTAGGTTCGACTCCCTCGACTGCCACATGTATTTGTTGATTTCATTAATTGAGTTTAGGAGTAAAGTCGGTTGGTGGAGGTAACATAATAATCGGAAGTTGTACAGGGACGAATTACAAGGATTGAAACAGACAATAGTGGTAGTAGTAGTGTGTGTGTGTTAGTCTATGTGTGTGTGTGTGTGTGTGTGTTTGTTTATGTGTGTGTGAGTGTGTGTGTGTACAAGCTGCTGGACCACCCCTATTATTGGATAGACTACAACAAAACACTGCCAAAACAATATATTACTGTCTAGGATGACTGTACATTCATACCTACACTATCACCCCTTTTAGTCACCTTGTATGACACACAGTTGGTAGCTTACTCGATGTCAGTAACTCGTGGGAAAATATGGCCCTCTTATATAGCAATAGTACCAGCTGATTGACTAATGAGACCGTCATTATTAAAACCTTTGTGAAGAATACATATTTACTACAAGACGAGATATTTTGACACAGTCACAAGAGCCAATCAGCTATATTGACATATAGGTGGGCTGTGGTATTCTCATAGTTGCTGTCACCGAGTATAGTCGCTAAGCTCGTCTGCATACATACATACATACATACATACATACATACATACATATATACATATATTCAAAGAGGGAGTGCTCCACACGATGTAAGGTTCCGTCTTCAGTCCTAATGGCGGCGTTCCAGGTAGCCCTGTTCAGAGTTGTCTCACTTGTTAGGTTTTTCAATTCAAGATCAGACCGTTAGGTCTGTTCCCACGTCTTTCTTGGTCTACTCCTTAGTGCAGTTCCCTCTGCGTTCATGGACTTGCTTCTTTTCACCCAACATGGTTAATCCGTCCTCTCCACATGTCCAAACCATCCAAGCCTGCTAGTACACATCTCATCACTGATATTCTTGATACCTAACCGTCTCCTTAGCTCTTCACTAGATATTCTATCTTGCAGTTTGGCCCCACACATCCATCTCACCATTCTTATCTCATTACCTTCTATTCTGTTGCTATCTGCTTTGACAGGCCACTTTTCTAAAGCATATGTCATTGCACTTCTAACACATGAAGCGTACACCTTTCTCTTCTAGTGGAGAGGGAGTCTTCTCATAGTAAGTAGTGTTACGGCTGGATCGGCAATACATATTCGGGATTCTTGATCGTAGGACAGAAATGGCTTATGTGACAACGACACGCTCGATTCCAGTCCCAAATACTATATGCTCCAGACAACAAAAGCACCAACGCCCTACAGAGTTATCGTCTATGGTAACGAGGTACCTTAACTCGGCGAAAGTGTACAACAGGGGTAGGCTATGAGGCTAAACTCCCTCAGACATTTATAGGTTACGTTATGACTAAAGAAATGCAATACTCAAGAAACTACGTTAATATTAAGCCTCTAATAATGTAGAATAGAAGCAGGCTAAAGGTATGACAGTGAAATGCTAAATGACAAATGTACACGCCTACTTGAAAGCGCGTGCACTAGAATAACTGTCCCCTACTAACATGCACTAGCATGTAGCATACAAGATGTTCATGATCCAGTAGATACCTAATAATACACATGGAAGGAACATAAACAGTAGTCACTTATTGTAATAATGAATCTATACTTGGAATAACTAAAAGGTTGCAGGCAACAGTACTGCGCCGGTAGCCTACTACCGCATAGGCTACTTCGCTTCTCTCACTCTGTCTCCCCTCTGAGTCCGTATGCGCCCGCCCTACGCAACAGAACTCCGGACACAGCAGCAAAACGACAGTGCAGTTAATTGATACATGAAAGTATTAATAGTGTTGTCTAGTGTGTGAGTAATGTGTATTGTAAAGTGTTACATACATAAACTTAAAGAGAGCTGCAATGCATAGTAAAATAAAGATATCACCCACTCATCATCCCCATGTGTTCTAGCTAGCAGGCCAAGTCACAGGAACAACGAGTCCCAGCACCGAAAGCGAGAACCCAGGAAAAGACTGCAGAGAACACAAGGACAGATAAATTACGTTACTCTACTATACCGGCACTACGAGCGAGCTGTAGTCTCTGGTCCTGCACTCGCTCCTGGCTCGGTAGGCAAATCAAGGCTAAGTCCTCGCCCCTCTACAGACAACTCCTGGGCATGGTCGGGCTCTTACACATGGCACTAGTCTAGTCACAAATTGGATGATGAGCTGGGCATATAACTTGTGAACATGTAGAACGTTCACCAACTATCCTCATCAAGAAGATCGCTGTTCACATTAACCCCTTAAATCTAATACATGTAAATATATGCTTGTCCTAAGAGTAATACGAGAGGTGAGTGCTGAAACTCCTTTAGGACCTCAAGGGAAGGGTATGCATTTAAATAGAGAGAAGAATGAAATGAGAGTAATGTCGTCAGAGAGAAAGAGTGCAACCGTGAGAAATTGGGAGAGAGGGCAAGGGATGTTAGAATCTCAAAGGTTCTAGGCAACCTGATCATGGAACACACAGCGAGCCTCCATGCAATGTGCAGTACGACAACATGGGCAGCCAGGCAGCATATGCAGGCGGCAATGTACTACCAACCCTGTCGCACCTAGCTATAAGCGCAGGGCTGCCAACCGGTCCATACGTCTGGCAACCATTGCTACCCTCTCGCTCTGAAGTCTAACTCACTCTCTCTCTCTGAATTCCTATTATCTCATCTATCAACTTCTCTATTGATACTACATATTAAATGGAAGGTCTCGACATGGCTTAAAACAAAACCCACCACTGGTTAGCAAATGACGAGACCTTTGCAGAGATACAAAGAACATAGTTATACGTTGTCACACTCAATATAAGCAGCCAACACGGCACCGCACCGGCACACGGCACCGCACCGGCACACGGCACAGTGGAGTACCAAGGAGTACAATCAGGTTGCGTTGCCACGCACTGGGCGTCACAGTAGAGAAAGATAAAAAAAAAGCTGATGACCCCCCTTAACTCCATTCACCCTAGCACAGAGTGGGTGGATCCAAAGAGGCTCCCAAAGAAATAGGTGCAACAGGATGTGAGGGGTACCCTGAAGGGGTTATTCTGAGACAGCAAAACTTGCGGGATGAGACTGAGGGAAGCTGACTGACAGAGGATGGAGGTGCATGGAGGAGATTATTTCCTGTACACCCCCTAGGGATTGGAGGAGATTATTTCCTGTACACCCCCTAGGGGATTATTTCCTGTACACCCCCTAGGGGATTATTTCCTGTACACCCCCTAGGGATTGGAGAAGATTATTTCCTGTACACCCCCTAGGGGATTATTTCCTGTACACCCCCTAGGGGATTATTTCCTGTACACCCCCTAGGGGATTATTTCCTGTACACCCCCTAGGGGATTATTTCCTGTACACCCCCTAGGGGATTATTTCCTGTACACCCCCTAGGGGATTATTTCCTGTACACCCCCTAGGGGATTATTTCCTGTACACCCCCTAGGGGATTATTTCCTGTACACCCCCTAGGGGATTATTTCCTGTACACCCCCTAGGGGATTATTTCCTGTACACCCCCTAGGGGATTATTTCCTGTACACCCCCTAGGGGATTATTTCCTGTACACCCCCTAGGAGATTCTTTCCTGTACACCCCCTAGGGATTGGAGGAGATTATTTCCTGTACATCCCCTAGGAGATTATTTCCTGTACACCCCCTAGGGATTGGAGATTATTTCCTGTACACCCCCTAAGAGATTATTTCCTGTACACCCCCTAGGGATTGGAGGAGATTATTTCCTGTACACCCCCTAAGAGATTATTTCCTGTACACCCCCAAGGGATTGGAGGAGATTATTTCCTGTACACCCCCCTAGGGGATTAGAGCCTCTGATAATTCTCCCTACCAGGAATTCACCGGAGACCTCTGGTGGACGCTTCCGAAGTAGCGCCAGAGCTACGTCTGTCAACATAAACAATAGGCCTACTCAACACCTATAGTCATCCTCCTATGAAATGAGCTACAAGGTGGTGTCCCTCGCCCTGTGCGGTGTTGTCAAATATTCAAAGCTTTAACAACAAATGTTAGTTTTTCAGGCTATTAACAAATTAATTTTAGCTTTTATGACTATATATATTATATTACAATTTAAAAAGGTTATGTGGTGTTAAGAAACATATCATTTTAAGGATATATAGAAGGAATTGATACAACATATGGCACGCTATTTAGAACATGCTGCCATTTTTCGGGGGACAGCTATAAATAGATTTAAGGAATGGTAGGATATGCGAGGTTGCCAAGTAATGTCAATGCGGTTCTGTTGGCTACGCACGCACTCACACACACCCCTACAGATACACACACAAACACACACATACATACACAATCTCCAAAATGCAATATAGCACAATGTAATCCCATCAAAAGAGAGAGAGAGAGAGAGCTGGATACGAGTAATGGCAACGCTTTAAATGGCCTCAAACTACGACAACAACATCACCCAGGTCAGACGGTCACTAACCCTCATTCATAGCGCGACCACCATGGAAGGAAAAACTCGCAAAAGTTACTCTCATCTTCATAGCCAGGCAAGGGAGATGCTGTACAATGTAAATAGGTATATACAAATATAGCCTACCTATTATTTCGTTTCTGTAACTTTTATACAAGAATACCAATAACCCTTCCAGACATAAAAACGTCTTTTACATTTATTTCAAGTTTCCCTTCTAAATGTGGTTTTCCTTGGTTTCCCGTTTTCTAAAAGATTTGTTTTGGTAGAAATCTGGCAACACCGCACAGGGCGACCTTGACCTCCTTGGAGCTCATTTCAGTTGAGTTTGACTATAGGCTATGCAAAGTTTATCACAATTTCTTACGATTCTGCATGTTTTTACTATATACTAGATGGCTACACTAAGTGCTTATATAGTATGGTAGTTGTTGGGGTAATGTGTCAGCTATAGAAAGTACGACAATATACCGTAGCTTATAATTAAGAATGATTGATGGAGAGGGAGGGTGAAGAACTGCGGGATATCGCCATTTAAAAGGCCCAGGTCGCTTACTGTACAAAACAACGTGTCTGGCGCGGCAACTCCAAGAATTTCTGGTAGGGAGAATTGATAGAAAACTTGCGGGACGTAAAGAATGGAATGGAGGGGTGACCCAGTGTAATGGCGATACTCAGTAATGTAGGCTAGTGCAGCAAGGTACAGAGGAAACACAAGGAGAATGGAACTAACCAAACTCCTAGAGGCAATGAGAGACTCAGAGCACCAACAGAAATGTGAGGCCACTGAGAGAAAATAATCCACAGAGTTGCTGGGTCAGAGACCAATTGTTGTAAGAGGTTAAACTTGCACATACTAGAATGAGCCTTGTCCAGAAGGCAATAAGAGCTTGTTTGGCCAAATTTGTCTAGAGATGTTTCTACCTAAACTAGCATATCCTGTACTGGGAGCTTCTCAGCAGGAAGCAAGGTGTTTGAGATTATTTTTTTTTTTTGTGTGGAGAGGATGGATGATCAACATTGGGTGAAGAGTTGCAAATCTATGAATGTGGAGGGAGTTGCATGAAGAGGTGAACTTACTGTAGATAGACATGGAATTATGTGCAGTACTTCAATTACATTTTGACAAGTGAAGGAGCATTGAACAGGGCTACCTGGAATGCTTGTATTAGGACTGTACCGTACCTCTTTATGGGTCACCCAGTCATTAAAGTATAATATGCATGTATGCATCACACAATTTTATCCATCATAAAAAAGACCTTTTCGAGTCGGAGGGTCAACATAAATAACCTCTCCATTATACTTGCAGGGAAACTCACAGAGGAGGGATAGCGTCTGGGTGGAAGGTAGTACACGTGAACCAAGTAACAGTGGACAACAGACTGGAGAACCTAGCGCTGGTACCTGAGGGAGCCAGAAGAGCCATCCCCTCACACCTGCCCGCCAGGGACCAGTCATTATATTGGGTCGCCATACAACAGTTACCAGCGGACCCTGTCGAAGAGGTTAGTTGTTGTTGTCGTTCCCTAAGCTGCCTGGCCGAACAGCCCCGTTGTTTTATAAGACACATGTTACACTCCCTTCAAACTATGTTCATTCTGCAGTGACCTCACATTGCATGATTTGGTTCCTATACTATAGAATACATCACCTATGGATAATGGGCTCCTTTATCAAAGAGGAAAAAGGTTTCCCCTGTAACTCCTGCATGTCGTTAGAGGCATCTAAAAGCAGAGGTGAATGAGACTCTAAATATTTAACCTGGGCACTGGGCAGGCAGTCCATAAAGGGAAGGAACCCTAAAACTAAATCTTGGGCTGGTGGGGCCTTACTGTACCTGTAACCTGTGTGTAAGAAATGACATACCCTGTACTGTACTGTTTTATTGTTAGCAATGTTAAATCTTATCTTTTAGGGGGGTGGGGGGGGTGACCTGCTATTTTTCTCTCTCTCTCTGGCTTGTATCCATTCTGCCCCATTCAGCCTACTTTTTTAAGACTTTTATCCCCATCTAGGTGTCGATATTTTCCTGGCGAGCGGTAGCGAGCCAGCATATTAATTTTAAATGTTTTTGACAGCAGGCTAAATTTGTACATTTTTCGATAGAAAAATTTCTCCGGCGAAGCCGGATTTCTTCATACAATGCTGGCTCGCTATCGCTCGCCAGGAAAAAATCGACACCTGGATGGGGATTTTTTTTTTAAACAGTAGGCTGAATGGGACATAATGGATACAACCCATGGAAAGAGAGGAAAAGAGAGAACAAATGCAGGTGCCCCCCTTAACAACTTTTGGTTCTCAGCACACAGATTCAGACCAATGAACTGTGAGAGGGTACACACAGGTAGAACCATGATATTATAATGTAAAACTTGCAAAATAAACAAACTAAAACTTGGACGAACACAGTAAAAGACATAACAAAATCAAAATCAACGCTTAGCAAAATAATAATTTATAAATAATAAAACAAAATCCAGCACATAAGGTGTACATTACTACATGAGCAAGTTAATCTGTTTCCCAAGCAAACTAATCACACATATAACAACGCACTATCGTCACGTTAATCACACATATAACAACGCACTATCGTCACGTTAATCACACATATAACAACGCACTATCGTCACGTTAATCACACATATAACAACGCACTATCGTCACGTTAATCACACATATAACAACGCACTATCGTCACGTTAATCACACATATAACAACGCACTATCGTCACGTTAATCACACATATAACAACGCACTATCGTCACGTTAATCACACATATAACAACGCACTATCGTCACGTTAATCACACATATAACAACGCACTATCGTCACGTTAAAGGAATGGATGGATAGTAGAACCTCAAGTAACACTACCTGAGGAACTACTACTGTGTAATTCAAACAAATAATATAACATTTGAATAAGTAATACCCCGTTCTTAACATTAATCGTCCATTACAAACCCCAATGTACATTACTTTGAATAAACTAATGAAAGCATATGGTCCTCCCGGGATTCCAACTCGGGACACCACACCCAGAATATGTACAGTATATGTAATATATATACTGTATATGGTTGGTGTGAAAAATGATAACATGGATCTCCTCAATAGTCCAGTGTAGTAGTGTACCGGTAACATGACGTAACTCCGGACGGGGAGATAACTTCGGACACTCTAGAAAAAATATACAATGAACCACAGTTATGGGATAAATACATACATGATGTTATGGAAAAACAAGCATGTCTGCGGTGTTCTTTCATAATGCAGAGTCATTTTTCCATAACTGTAGCTTACATACCGGTACAGTACTTTTAACCAGAAATGTCCAAAGTATAGCCCCCGTCCGAAGCTAGGTCATTTCACGGTTCTCTACTTAACACTCATTACTATAGTCTATTCGCTGTAAGTAGGCAAGAAATCATGACCTCTATCCTCTGTAACTCAAAAACGACTAGTGTAATCGAGCTAATATTTCTACCATTTGGGAAGAGTCAGTCAAGGAATAGATGTGGAAATTATAGTCTATTCGCTGAAAGTAGGCGAGAAATCATGACCTCTAACCTCTGTAACTCAAAAACGACTAGTGTAATCGAGCTAATATTTATACCACTTGGGAAGAGTCAGTCAAGGAATAGGTGTGGAAATTTACAGCCAATTTGATTTTGCCCTTTTTGAGTTACAGAGGATAGAGGTGATGATTTATCTCCTACTTACAGTGAATAGACTATAGGCAAGCTTATCATCTTTATGTAATGCAGTATATAGAGGGTTTATGTAATGCAGTATATAGAGGGTTTATGTAATGCAGTATATAGAGGGTTTATGTAATGCAGTATATAGAGGGTTTATGTAATGCAGTATATAGAGGGTTTATGTAATGCAGTATATAGAGGGTTTATGTAATGCAGTATATAGAGGGTTTATGTAATGCAGTATATAGAGGGTTTATGTAATGCAGTATATAGAGGGTTTATGTAATGCAGTATATAGAGGGTTTATGTAATGCAGTATATAGAGGGTTTATGTAATGCAGTATATAGAGGGTTTATGTAATGCAGTATATAGAGGGTTTATGTAATGCAGTATATAGAGGGTTTATGTAATGCAGTATATAGAGGGTTATGTAATGCAGTATATAGAGGGTTATGTAATGCAGTATATAGAGGGTTTATGTAATGCAGTATATAGAGGGTTTATGTAATGCAGTATATAGAGGGTTTATGTAATGCAGTATATAGAGGGTTTATGTAATGCAGTATATAGAGGGTTTATGTAATGCAGTATATAGAGGGTTTTAAGTAATTTGAATTTATTATACTGTACACTTATTATTTTGAAAGTTTGGAATGAGAATACAGTACAGTACTTCCCTTTGTTTTCTTTACAGCAATATAGTTTTTAGAAGCCTCACTCATATTTTGTGAATGGTTTTAAATTAAAATGTAAAACTTGCAAACTAAACAAACTAAAACTGGGACGATACATAAAATGCCCCAGAACGAGAAGCCCACCACAGAAGCCACGAACGAACACCACACAGAAACACCAAAGGAAAGGTCCACAGAACGAAAGGACCAGCTGACCGAGCCAGCCATTTCAGACAGGCCCAAGCCCGCAGGGCTAAGCAGCTCCTGGCTACACCCTTTTCCTTTTCTAAACTGACTATTTTCCACACCTCACGTACACTAACCCCCTCGTGTCCTACACTCCTAACTACAAAGATGATGAACAGGAATATACATTCATATTAAAAACACCCATTCCCTGTCCCGACGTTGAGCCAATGCCAACACATCAGACAGCCATAATTATATCTATGTATGTTCTTGCATCCGAGAAGTAGATGTTATATATCTTAGAAGTTAAAACACCCACGTTTGCCCCTAGACCTCGTATATCATTTTCCATGAAGAGTATAGATATATGTAACCCGTGCTCAGTCGCCCCTTGCATTGTTCCTCTAGTAACAAGTATTAATATTAACATTCCCTAACATCTTGTCTTGCCAGACTAAGCTTCTGAAGACCCATCGCCCCATAAATCTATGTATGCAATCCTTAGGTTAAGTATTTTATCCGCCATTGTGTTCACCTTTTTCCATTTACTTTCCACAATTGTCATACGTCTTCCCCTTGCCTCCTTCGTATCCACAGCCCACACTACGCCAATTTACTTCGTGTCTTACACCTCTTACACCAACCAGAGATTGTATAAGATAACCTGGTTACCAGTATCTGTCATAAGTACCCCGAAACAATAACTAAGTACCCCTACGAACTGCCGCTGTTGTTGGTATTTGTATTTATATTTAATAGAAAACGCAGTTCCCAGGGCCAACTAATAGTATCCATAACCCTCGGACTGATCACATAACTCTATCTTTTCCAGACTCATATACCACCCCATAGTTGCTTTCCCCGGTAGCATATTTTGGCTAACGTATTCTACTGCCTTTTCAAACTTCCATATCAATTGTAGCCTAATGCCACCCCCACGCCCAGGGACCTTAGGGGCAAAATTTCCCTGTAGCCCTTGAACTCTCCCCCCCCCCTCATTAAGAATTCCCGCGCTTCTCGACTCTTGTCCGACCTAGCCTCTCTCTCATACCTCTTGAAGATCCTTGAATTGTCCGTTGCTAATGCTCTCCAACCTTTTATATATATACTCCTATCCAGCCTACCTTCACTTAGTAGGCCAGAACAACATTAGAACTTTACTAGCCCCTTGCATGCCATCTATTCTCTTACAACACATTCACAACCCTGCACCCAATGGTCGTCGGTGCGAGGCTAGCCGCCCGCCAGTAACTAACTTCTATTGCCATACTTCCAGATAAATGTGGCAGAGTTAGCAACCCAGTCTCCACCACATCCAGCAAACCCTACAATTAACAACCAGCCGAGTAAAACCAGCTAGCTAAGGCACCTTCGGTTTTGGTATTAAAGACACCCACATCTGTCTCATACACAGAGGGTTATTATAAACACTGGTGATATGGCAAGCCCTAGCCACAGCCGCCGGACGACGATCACAGAGAGAGGGCGCCCAGCTCCCCCTTTTTGCCCACCCGAGGAGGGAGACCCCCACCCCCGCGGAGGTATACCTGGCCCCTGTTTTGACTTTCGAGTCATTGCCAGGTAGCACAGGAATTCTTCCTATCAATGAACTAACCATGAATGACTAACACCTTTACTAACCTCTATTAACCCGGGAGCTGCGGGGAGACTCTTAAGAGTTCCCCCGGCGGACTGCGGGAAGACTCTTGTGAGTAAGTAAAATAAAAAATCAACTTTTGACATCGAAAAAAAAAAAAAAAATTATTTTTATTTTTTTTATTTTTTTATTTTTTTTTGGCCCCTGGGCCATGCAAAATCTCAGTCCTCTACCTCCCCTCCTTCCCACTTTCCTCCTCTCCTTCAGTTATCACCTATTTTCCCTATTATTCCCTTATTCTGAGGTATATTTTCGTGCTAACATTAGCGAGTTGCAAGCAGGGTGTTGTCATCACTGATGGCAAGCGAGTGCAAGAGAGAGAGAGAGAGTATCGATCGACTGTGTCTCAGTGGCCTTGGGGGAAATTGGCGGGATAGCAGTTTGCCTCACCCATACATTATACAACTCGCGGGCTATATCTCCGATTTTGACCATCCAAACGCTGTTTTCACTCGTTTTATTGTTGTTTCAGGTTAATACCTTTATAATCAACCCATAATAGGCGCATATGGATAATTATTAATGCTATTAATTGTACAATGAATATTTTAGTGACGGAAACACCTCAAATACGTCAGCACAGGGGGACGTTTTCAATTACCCCCATGCGCACTTGTTAGGTTAACTCACAATAAACCATTTACCTTTCTTGCATGCTCTGATCACTAAATTAGCACCTCAGCTATACCATAGAATGAAGATTGAACAATCTAGAGAGACACTCCTATCACAGCTGTCCCCATCCTCCTCGCAAAGTAGATCCAGTCTCTCTCCCCTAAATACGTCCAGTATAGCCAAAAATAGTACCTCTTACTAAGGCTCAGTTATATGAAAATATAAAGGGCTTCCTATAGCCCCTGTGCCACAACAGTAAATACCATCTTACCTAGTCTCCATTTATATTGAGAGCTCAATTAAGTCCATAAGACTCGAGATCCCTACTGTCTACAGGGTCCAGAACCGAGCCTATAAATCTAACTCCCGCCCCCAGTCAAATCAGTTGAAAGCTAGACACCAACCAGGGGTCACTACCCTGCAGTTAATTTCTAGCTCTGCCCTTGTGTTGTTCCGGAGTGAGATCCCAGAACCGGCAGACTCCGTGGCAGATTTGGATAGAAGGACCTGCCCACGTATTTAAGAACTTCACACATATGGCCCCCCTGGACGGCCGCGGAACCAGTCGTTAGCCCCCAACATCATGGACGCAAGATAACCAGGACCAGACCCATCAGATACTACCCAAGATTCTCTTTAGCAGTACTACATATTACTGTGCTGTTTAGAGATTCACTAATTAATATTTCTACGAAGTGGCTAAGACCTTGCCCAGTGTAATTCATACTTAACCATTCCATTTGGGACGTACTAAGCGATCAGTGCTCTTTAATTAACAGGCGACTTTGACTCTCGTAATTACCTTATTCAGATATTAAAACTCTAGTGATATCTAACGTTCGCCCACTGATTTGCGTTCTATGTATTTCTGAAACAAGGATATAAAACTTAGATCAGTACCCCCTGAGGTTACTAGAATTCCCGTGCTCTAAAATACGCGTGTCTAATCTAGTCTGTGAACTACTACTTGTGCACCAGAGCTACCAGTAATAAATCTAACAGTGAATATGAATCTATAAGTAACATGATGGTCTTCGTATATAAACCTGTTAAATCAAAGCCAGTGATCAGAAGATTAATACCTGAACGTTGGAAGTGGGAGACTAGGCTCCATCCAGATCCACTTATGCTAGTGTTGTTCCATTCTATTATATTGTCTTACACAAGTATTCTGCAGTGGTATATCAATAAACGTGATCGTGTAACTTGCTACCATGTGTTTCTTTGTGTTCTCTATTCCTCATATCTTGTATTGTGCATGCAGCCTTATATACCCAGTCATTTAGAACTCACATTACCCAGTTAAACCTGTAGAAAAACAGGGCATAACAATACAAGATAAAGGTAAAATAACTTATCAAAATCGCAATGTGGAAATAACTTGTTTTCTCCTTTTTTCAGCAATACGGAGACTTTGTAGTAACGAGATACTTTAACGCCAACGGTGAGGTGGTGGAAGAAGAAGAAGACTGTTACTATGAATGTCGATACCCTCCCTGCACCAATATAGAGAAGGAGCTAAGAGAGTTTTCTATATGTGGGAGATGTCAGGTCAGTCCAGTAATGATCATTTATTGTATGGGTGGATGGGACTCGTTAGCCTTGGTCGGCAACCTATCTAGGGGAGACAACCTTATAAATATCCGGGTGGATGGGACTCGTCAGCCTTGGTAGGCAACCTGTCTAGGGGAGTAAACTTGATACAAATCCGTACTGCTTATCTAAGTGTAAGGCAGGTTAGTGGATGGACTAGCCGAACACCACTGTAGAAAAATAGCGCTAACAAGATACATAGAGGGCCTCGGAGTTGGACGGACCCTAAATTGAGTGGTCAATCCTGTAAGTCCTTCAGTAAACTGGCTCGGGTTGTCCCTCTTACAGGGAATAGGTCCGCTTGGGGGCCTTCTATGTATAGCCACCCTCATTAAGGGGAGTAAGGTGTCCGGCAATAGATAGATAGATAAAACCTCTTCTGTACCGGTGATGTACTTTTCATTATATTGTGGCAACTATTAGACCATTTTGTACAGCTTAGAAAGGATGTCTACTCATTAAAAGGCTACAGACTATATCAATTACTCCTTTTAGCTACCATATAGCCTTCCTAAGCTTCATAAAATCGTCTAAATGTAACTGAAACAAAATAAAAAAGATGTCTTCGGTAGAGAAGGGGTTAAGGGGAGATTTCCACTTGAGGGATTTTTTTCTTTACCCCTTTCTCCCTCATGTTTAGCCCCATTGTTTTTTAGATTTTAAGACGTTCGCCCAATTAGTTTGGCGATTTTAAGAACTTTCACCCATTTATGTCACTTTTAAGACCTTTCGTGCCATTTAGGTGTCGATTTTTTCCTGGCGAGCGATAGCGAGCCTGTAATTTAAGAGGAACCGGCCTTTGGCCGGGACATTTTTCTACCGAAAAATGTACAAATTTATCTTGAAAGGGGGTCAAGGGGGTGTAATTTCAAGCTTGATGGAAGTCTAGGAAACGTACTAAAAACCTCCCCTTAAGGGGAGAATTCCACTTGAGGGATTTTTTTCTGGACCCCTTTCTCCCTCATGTTTAGCCCCATTGCTTTTGAGATTTTAAGACGTTCGCCCTAGTAGTTTAGAAATTTTAAGACATTTTGCCCCATTTCTGTAAATTTTAAGATCTTTCGTGCCATTAGGGTGTCGATGTTTTCCTGGCGAGCGATAGCGAGCCTGTAATTTAAGAGCAATCGGCCTCTGACCGGGACATTTTTCTACCGAAAAATGTACAAATCTATCTTGAAAGGGGGTCTAGGGGGTGTAATTTTAAGCTTGATTAAAACGTAGGGAACAAACTAAATACCTCCCCTTAACCCTTCAAATATAATTTGTCAATTTATTTTATTCTGGTCCAGATTTTACACAGGTTAGAGAAGATGATTTAAATTGGCCACTTGCGAGTTTCAGGCTATAAGGAAGTTGGAACCGTGAACATTGATATTAAACAGAAATGCAATAATAATGTAGGTTTCTAATGGATAAAAAGTATTGTTGAATTGGGTTTTATGTATTTATATAAACACTACAACCGCAATTTAGGTGATCATTCTGTTAATTATCAATATCTACGGCTCCAACTTCCTTATAGACCGAAACTCGCAAGGGGTCAATTGGGTGAAAAGATGTGTGTCCTTGGATAAAAAACACCATCTGAGGAAGAGCACTTTATTGACAACGTTTCGCAGATAGCTTCATCAGGTCACTAACAAATGCTGGTACATAGGAGGCCTTAAATATCCGTCCAGACAGGTGGTGGGGGAGGAGAGGGAGGTGGGGGAGGGAGGTGTCCTGCCTCCTTCCTCCCTCCCAACCCCCACCTCCCTCTCCTCCCCCGCCACCTGTCTGGACGGATATTTAAGGCCTCCTATGTACCAGCATTTGTTAGTGACCTGATGAAGCTATCTGCGAAACGTTGTCAATAAAGTGCTCTTCCTCAGATGGTGTTTTTTATCCATTCTGTCTACTTTTCAAGTACTACTCAACACCATGTGTGTCCTTGAATGTGGAGGGAGCTGCACCGAGGTGTAGACCAAGAAAGATGTGGGATCAGGTCATACGATCAGATCTCGAAATATAAAATCAGACAAGGAGGCAGCTCTGAATAGGGCTGCCTGGAATACTGCCATTACGACGTGAGACTGAAACCGCACCTCGTGTCCACCACTTGGTCTTTAAATTATGTATATATGTACAGTATATGTATTTATTATGTATATATGTACAGTATATGTATTTATTATGTATATATGTACAGTATATGTATTTATTATGTATATATGTACAGTATATGTATTTATTATGTATATATGTACAGTATATGTATTTATTATGTATATATGTACAGTATATGTATTTATTATGTATATATGTACAGTTGTTGTTGTTGTTGTTCCCCATGCTGCCTGGCCGAACAGTCCCAAGGCCCCGAGCAAGGCCAAGGCCATAATCGAGCGCCCCCACAGAACCCTACCCGCCGACCACAATAAAGCCTGGGTGACCGAAGCCACTCCATGGCGGGGAGCTGAGGATGGTGCGGAAACGCCCGGGAAACCAAAGCCCCACCCAGGGCCCTGTGCCCCTCAGCAATTATGAAGAGAAAGTTGAGGGGCAAGGGAAAAATGTGACGCTTTGGCTTCCAATCTTGGTAGATTGGGAGGTCAATCCACGGAAGAGACGCCGTCACTTGAGATCTAGAAAATATATAAGTAAAAGGAACAGTCAGAGTAAGCTATGGGTATGGCAGAGATCGCTCAGTTCTCACTCTGATAGACCAGCCCATCACCACATATACATATACATCATACATATGTACAGTATATGTATTTATTAAAGAAGGAACTCTTGGGGCATAAGGACATAAGATTGAAACCATACTTATTATGAATCACAGTCTTAAGGGGAGACGAGTCGTTTCTCTGGTCCCCTTTCTCCCTCGTGTTAAGCCCCATTTGTTTTGAGATTAAAAGACGTTTGGCCCATTAGTTTGGCGATTTTAACACCTTTTGCCCCATTTCTTTGTCAATTTTATGACCTTTCGTGCCATTTAGGTTTTGATTTTTTCCTGGCAAGCGATAGCGAGCCTGAAATTTTAAGAGGAACCGGCCTTCGGCCGGGAAATTTTTCTATCGAAACATTTACAAATTTATCTTGAAAGGGGGTCTAGGTTTTTTTTTTTAAGGTTGATGGAGGTCTTGTGAGGAAACTAAGAAATAAAGGAATGAATGACCAAACAAATGGCTCGTTTCCCCTTAAGGTGTATGTTATAATTATGTGTATGTACAGAAATTATGCTACTTAGACTATATCCTTTA
Source organism: Lithodes maja (assembly GCA_037953745.1). Classification (NCBI taxonomy): domain Eukaryota; kingdom Metazoa; phylum Arthropoda; class Malacostraca; order Decapoda; family Lithodidae; genus Lithodes; species Lithodes maja. The sequence goes on along the minus strand of JBAKBP010004703.1, from coordinate 96,928 downwards.
GGGTTCCATGTCCTTTAGTAGCATTAGGATGGTGGCGTTGGCTATGGGGATTTTATATACAGTACGTATGTGGATTTTTAGAATAGGAGGTGGCATTTTTTTTTTTTTTTTTTTTAGGTGATTGTGATAATCTACTGAACCAATACACTATATATATTGAAGAACATGTGTGAGAATGAATAGTGAAGAACATGGCTATGAGGTTGTCCATCAATGACAGAACCATGGAACTGACTTTTTCAACCAATACGCTGTTTTTATACTGACTAACTCTCTCGGTATAATCCTGTGTAGCGGGAGACATGTAGGCTACTTATATCTCAATAATTTGGTAATGTTACAATATATTTTTACATTTTACAATCATAAATAGTCCACTAATATACGGTACTATAGTCTATTTTCTGTAAGTAGGAGAGAAGTCATGACCTCTATCCTCTGTAACTCAAAAACGACTAGAGTAATCGAGCTAATATTTCTACCATTTGGGAAGAGTCAGATAAGGAATAGATGTGGAAATTTATTACATCCCATTTGCTCTAGCCCTTTTTGACTTACAGAGGATATGAAGTCATGATTTCTCGCCTACTTACAGCGAATAGTCTATAGGTTAGGTTAGGTTTTGGTTAAGTTAGGTTAAAGATATTGTTCAATGTTTTTTAGTAAATAGGGATCTGAAAAACGGTTCTAGCCGCTACACAGGATCTTACCCCTCTCTCCCTGTCGTTGCAGGAAGCGAGGTACTGTGGTACATACTGTCAGCAGAAGGATTGGCCGGTTCACAAGAAACTCTGCCGCGAGAAGAGACGACTTTGTTTGACCGAGCGGCCTCCGGAGCGCTAACATTAACCTATGCTAGTCAAAAGTGTCTTTCCTTCTCATTTTTTAATGCTTAATTGTGGTCTTACCAACGAATATTTATGCACCACATTCAGCGTATGTCTCTTGGTATAATTGTGCAGTCACCCACGTGAGTTATCTCCCTCTCTGTGGTTTTAGGAGAGTGATTATCGTGCTAAATAATGAAGCAGCCTTTCAACCGATACCGAAGTAAAATTTGCCAGATTGAATTAGAAGTGTAGTTTATTATGCAATAGTGAATTCATCCGATCATTAAGCTGTTATCAAAAAAAGTTCACTCAGAAATTCATCCCTACTAATTTTACTTCTGTACATTAAATCACACCTACAATCAAGAGTGAGGGAGATAATTTGTGTGGGCGCCTGTACGGTACATTCCAATACACGGGACAGGTGTTCTGTAGTGCTGGTTGGCTCAGTGCTACCAACATATTGTTCCTACATTAACCCTTTCACTATGTTTTATTTTATCAGCTACATGTAGAGGATTTTAGGCAGCTTAGGAAGGATCTGTGGTAGTAAAAGGGGTTAATTCCGATAGTTTGTAGTCTCATAATTGCCACACTACCATCCTAAGCCGAATAAAATCCGGTGACGTACTTTTCTTTTTAATATGGCAACTATTGTAAGATTTTATTCAGGTTAGGAAGGATGCCTACCCATTAAAAGGCTATATACTATCTCAATTAATCCTTTTAGCTACCATATATTCTTCCTGAACCTAATAAAATCGTCTAAATATAGTTGAAATCAAATGCAAAATACGTCATCGGTACAGAAGGGGTTAAAGGAGAGTAACACGAGTACGTTTTCACACATTTTTATCCAGCAATTTTGGTATTAAGTAACACCCCATTCTTAACATTAATCATCAATAACAAACCCCAATGCACTTGAATAAACTAATGAAAGCATATGGTCCTCCCGGGATTCGAACTCGGGACACCACACCCAGAACATAAGCATCTAAACCATTACACCACCAACAGGACAAATTTGCTGGTAGAAAATTGCTGGGAAAAAGCTTGTGAAACTCCGCCTTTTGTGAAGATTTCCGACATATGCTAATTTCCATTTTTTTTTCTTTTCATTCTCTGCTAAGTTTTTAATGAGTTGTTTTTTTATTTATTTAGTGTATTAGCATTTGTACATGAGAGACGTATGCATGCTGGTATTTTATTAAGAACTTGTAGTCTTTTCATTATGACTAGCCTAGAAATGTTGATCCCTAGCCTCTAGTAACTCGGGGAAGGCTGAAGCAAACAAGCTATTAGTTTCCACACCCATTTACTGGGGGCAGGGGGCTAGGAATCCTCTTCCCCTTTGTAAAGTTCACCTACTAGACGAGACCGAGTAAGGGGCGAGGGAGCACGTAATTGGTCCCGGACCCTGAGAACTGGAACTTTAAATGTTGTTTCTGTTTGGGCTCTGTCTCGAGTTGGCCACCCTCAGCTATGGGGTATGTCCCTGAGTATATACAATACAAAATTTACTGGATGAGGGAGGGCTGCAACAAATGGGCTGTAAATTTCCCCACCTATTTACTGGTTGACTCCTCCCAGATTATAATGTAAAACTTGCAAAATAAACAAACCAAAACAGAAACGACACAATATAAATACAACAAATGATAGAAATAGATACGGGTCTCCCTCGATTTACAATTGGGTTACTTTCCTGAAACCCCGATCTTTATAGAAAAATCATATACCGGTAGCAAACCCTTAAATTAATGGGGTAAATGGGGATGCATTCTGGGACCAGCCAAAACCCAAACCCAAACACCTAAAAACCTATAATAATATCGTAAATCAGTGAGAGAGACCTGTACAGTACCCGACGATATATCAGTGAGAGAGACCTGTACAGTACCCGACGATATATCAGTGAGAGAGACCTGTACAGTACCCGACGATATATCAGTGAGAGAGACCTGTACAGTACCCGACGATATATCAGTGAGAGAGACCTGTACAGTACCCAACGATATATCAGTGAGAGAGACCTGTACAGTACCCGACGATATATCAGTGAGGGAGACCTGTACAGTACCCGACGATATATCAGTGAGAGACCTGTACAGTACCCGACGATATATCAGTGAGGGAGACCTGTACAGTACCCGACGATATATCAGTGAGAGAGACCTGTACAGTACCCGACGATATATCAGTGAGAGAGACCTGTACAGTACCCGACGATATATCAGTGAGAGAGACCTGTACAGTACCCGACGATATATCAGTGAGAGAGACCTGTACAGTACCCGACGATATATCAGTGAGGGAGACCTGTACAGTACCCGACGATATATCAGTGAGGGAGACCTGTACAGTACCCGACGATATATCAGTTCCATCGCTTTAGGCCTTTCAGAGTTTTGAGAGGTCGGGGGTCTGTATTTCTAGCCTTGTCGTAATGAACAGACTACAGCAATCACTAACTTCCCGTACTTACTTTATCATTACATTTTAGGTTATTTATTCCTCCCTGTAGTTAGCTTTACTTTATGATAACAATCTAGGTTATTTATTCCTTAATTTGATAACTCTCTTTTTAGGCGTACAGTCCCAAAATATACATAACATTTATGGTGGAGTCTGTATGGTAATAAGGAATATTATAATATTTATATAAAACAAAAATATGGTAAGTTAGGTTTGAAGAAGTACTGTATTTGGAGTTGCTAGAGTTCTTATTAATTCCTTCTGTATCGGCAACGGCTTTTTAATCTCATTGTTGCTACATTTAGACGATTTTGTGCAGTTTAAGAAGGATGTGTGGTATTGAAATAGGTTAAGTGAGATAGTTCGAAGCCTTTTAATCACCGGAGGAACTTTTGAAACTGAATAAAATCGTCTAATAGTAGCCAAACTAATGTAAAAAAATACGTCATCGGTACAGAAGGGGTTAATGCCATATCTGTTATAGGGTTGACTAATAAATCTGTATGCGGGGGTTCAGTTAGTATGCTAAATAGATGAAAAGCTATCTATCTAGGAGGTGGCCACGAATGAATCACCTCCGTATTCCAAGGCAACCCATTCCATTCTTTAGCTACTTACTACGGTACCCATAACAAATATGTATACTGTACTGTATAGGCTTACATTAACCCCTTCAGCACGAGGATGCCTTTATATATTTGATTCTGGTTAAAATTAGACGGTTTTATGCAATTTAAGGAGGATCTATGTTACTTGGAGGGCTTGTAGAGAACGTATTTACCCCTTTGAGTACTAGAGGTATATTATAAGCTGAAGAAAATCGTCTAATGGTAACGAAAATAAGATGAAAATTACGTCATCGTGCTGAAGGGGTTAACAAATTTAGGAACAGAATGTATGACAGTTAACCCTTTGAGTACCAGCGACGTGTGATATATTTTATTCTAGCTGCATTTGGACGATATGATGAAGCTTAAGAAGGATCAGTGGTACCGGTAGTTAAAAGGTTTGGTGGAGATAGTTTGAGTCTTTTCATTGTTAGAGGTCCTTCCTAAGCTGAATACAATTGTCTAATAGTTGCCAGGATATAATGAGAAGGACGTCCGTGGTACTGAATGGGTTAAGGCACGTTTGTTTGATTATTTGTTCATTGATATCAAGTACTATTTTGAACACTGCATACAGATGAATTAGTCCACCCTATGATGGCGGGAGATTATGTAAAAATAAACAGGACATGATAATTGACCACTTGCGAGTTTCAGGTTATAAGGAAGTTGAAGCTTTAGACATAGATAGTAAACAGAAATACAAAAATAATGTAACTTCATGATGGCTAAAGAGTATGTTGAATTTGATTGTATGTATTTATAGATGAACTACAACCGTATTTTAGCCTGTAATTCTACTAAATATCGATGTCTACAGCTCTAACTTCCTTATATAACGAAACTCGCAAGTGGTCAATTGACTGATTGCAAGTTTACGGCTATAAGAAAGTTGAAAATTTGGACATCGATACTTAGCTAAATTATAATGTAAAACTTGCAAAATAAACAAACCAAAACGTATACGAACACAGTAAAAAGACAAAATAACTAATCAAAATCGCTAAGCGGAAATAAAAACAAAAAACAAAAATTAAATTTGTTTATGTCCACCGCTTGAAGTTCCTTATAGCCTGAAACTCGCAAGTATCGTAATCAATTGGTCCTTATTAAAATGTGTACAAACTGTAATGTATTTAGAGAGTATAATTGGGGCGTGTAGACAGCACAGACCTTTGCAATACAGTATTTATAGATTTTAATGTCACAATTGCTCACCGTACATAATATAATAGCGTTACCGTTGAAGCTCAAATAACTATAGCCAGTGTGCAGTACAGTACCTATAGTCTTCATTATGACTATAGCCAGTGTGCAGTACAGTACCTATAGTCTTCATTATAACTATAGCCAGTGTGCAGTACAGTACCTATAGTCTTCATTATAACTATAGCCAGTGTGCAGTACAGTACCTATAGTCTTCATTATAACTATAGCCAGTGTGCAGTACAGTACCTATAGTCTTCATTATAACTATAGCCAGTGTGCAGTACAGTACCTATAGTCTTCATTATAACTATAGCCAGTGTGCAGTACAGTACCTATAGTCTTCATTATAACTATAGCCAGTGTGCAGTACAGTACCTATAGTCTTCATTATAACTATAGCCAGTGTGCAGTACAGTACCTATAGTCTTCATTATAACTATAGCCAGTGTGCAGTACAGTACCTATAGTCTTCATTATAACTATAGCCAGTGTGCAGTACAGTACCTATAGTCTTCATTATAACTATAGCCAGTGTGCAGTACAGTACCTATAGTCTTCATTATAACTATAGCCAGTGTGCAGTACAGTACCCATAGTCTTCATTATAACTATAGCCAGTGTGCAGTACAGTACCTATAGTCTTCATTATAACTATAGCCAGTGTGCAGTACAGTACCTATAGTCTTCATTATAACTATAGCCAGTGTGCAGTACAGTACCTATAGTCTTCATTATAACTATAGCCAGTGTGCAGTACAGTACCTATAGTCTTCATTATAACTATAGCCAGTGTGCAGTACAGTACCTATAGTCTTCATTATAACTATAGCCAGTGTGCAGTACAGTACCTATAGTCTTCATTATAACTATAGCCAGTGTGCAGTACAGTACCTATAGTCTTCATTATAACTATAGCCAGTGTGCAGTACAGTACCTATAGTCTTCATTATAACTATAGCCAGTGTGCAGTACAGTACCTATAGTCTTCATTATAGACGGTTTGGAAAGTGGGACTCCTATACTCGGTTCCAAATATGTATTCATATTTTTTCACCAACCAACTCTACTTCTAAACTCAATTAATGAAATCAACAAATACATGTGGTAGGCCTACTACGGTACCAAAATTCTTGAGCATTAACCCCTTCATAACCGAGCCGTCTTTTCCATTGCATTCCGGCTATGACTAGACAGTTTTATTTAGCTTAGGAAGGACATGAAGCAATTAATAGGCTTCAAAGTATCTCGAGTCGCCCTTTTAACTACCACAGATCCTCCCTAAGCTATATAAAAGCCTCTAAATATTTTTGAAATAATAGAAAAAGTCATGCTCGGTAATGAAGGGGTTAACCTCTACAACTCACAGGTGATTACAGTATTCCAGGTCCTCTCGGAATCAAGAAGGATGAAAACTATCTCAATTAATCCCGAGACTTCCTAATGTGAATTAATTGATCTAATTGTAGCCAAGATACATCGAAAATGGCTCCACCGAACTGAAGGGGTTAAGGGGGATTCACACTACCACTTTTTAGGCAACTATTTTCTGCAATTCTCATTTGGCAAGCTGTTTGAGGGTCGCTGAATCAATACAAAATAGTCGTCATTGTTTTTAAATGAACAGTTGAAATCAATGTTAATTTTCTTCACGACTGATCTGCATACTCTTGCTTGGTGGTAGCTAGAACGATAAAAACAAAAAAAATATCAGCAACTAAACCTGCACTTTAGTTAGTGATACTAATGCAAAATAACTCCCAAATATCTCCAGTAAGAAATGTCCGATACCAAGTTGCTGAAACAAGCGCACATACGAATTTGCCCGAGCCTGAGCATACTCTGTGTTTATGTTTGAGGTTGGTATGTCTTTACAGGCGGGAAAGAAAGTCCTGCGTCGCTCTACCATCTGTGAGCCTTGATGGTAGTCGATCTATGAATATGAACTATGAGATAATACTGTATACGTGAACTTAGTGCCCAATTTATCGGGATCGTAGTGGAGAGACTGAAAAACGATTTCCCTTACTATAAAATAAACAAACCAAAACATGGACGACACAAATTTATATAAAGGCAAAAGAACTGATCAATTTGTTTATACTAAATGGAATAATGCAAGACTATTATGACTCAGTGTTTTATTTATGACAAGTTTTCGTAATTAACAACATATTTTGCTACAATATTAATTCAAATGTAAAACTTGCAAACCAAGCAAACCAAAACTGGGACAAAGACAATATAAAGTCAAAACAACTTATCAAAATCGCTATGTGGAAACAATGCTCACTAAAATAAAATTTATGAAATAAAAGAACACAATCCACCACATCTGTAAAAGCTGTGTAGTTTCATATCACCAGACCACCAATTAACTTGCAAATAAACCTAATTAATGAAATCAATGACACTAATGAATACATGTGGTACTCCAAGGATTCAAACTTGGGATACTCACACTGAAATTCCGCACACTAACCATTACGGTATCAAGATGGGGACATGCCAATTGACCACTTGCGAGTTTCAGGCTATAAGGAAGTTGGAGCCGGGAACATCGATATTATCAGAAATGCAATAATAATGTACGTTTCTGATGGATAAATGGTATGTTGAATTGTGTTTTATGTACCGGTATTTGTATATGTACCACGACCGTATTTTAGCTGTAAATTCTGTTAAATATAGATGTCTACAGCTCCAACTTCCTTATAGCCTGAAATTCGCAAGTGGCCAATTTACTGCCAGCTGAAATCGAATTGACTAGGCTACAGTATACAGTGCAAAAGTCTGATGGAAAATATCACACGTTTTATTATGTTTTTTCCACCAACCAACTTTACCTCTAAACTCAATAGACCACTTGCGAGTTTCAGGCTATAAGGAAGTTCGGCCTGTAAACATGGATATTAAACACAAATACAGTAATTATGTAGGTTTCTGATGGATAAATATATGTTGAATTTTTGGCAAGAATGTAGTCACCGGGTGTACCGCCCGTCTTGTTTACACTACGCGGACGCTCACCATCATGTTCTCGTCTATTTTGACTGCCTTTGGATACAAAAATACATTACCCTAACCAAACAACCTAACCTAACCTAACCTAGTATTATAGATTTATAAGTATTTATTTTATTAAAAGTATTTATAGATGATTTATGTTGTAGGCTATGTCGGTAGTGGTACACCCGGTAACTACATCCTTCCCGATTTTTTTTTTTAGTATTTATAGATGTACTAAAACCGTATTATAGTTGGTTATTCTTCTAAATATCGATGTCTCCAGCTCCAACTTCCTTATAGAATGAAACTCGCAAGTAGTCAATTAATGCAATCAACAAATACATGTGGCACTCCAAGGACTCGAACCTAGGATACTCGCATTGAAATTCCGCACACTTATGCATTACGCTATCAAGACAGTTAAAGAAATATGCACAAGCCTACGATTTATTATGCAGTTTCGAATCCTGCATATTAATCTGAGCATGTACATATATTCCAACTGCGCTATGGTAGCCTAATGTATAGACAAATGGAAGGAGTAATTAATGGGGCACTTAACCCTTGGGAAGCATGTACATATATTCCAGAAGATGATAAGGAATAATATGCAATGCAATACAAAGCTATTTACATTGTTCAAGTGCAATAGTTGCTCAAATATAATGCCGTGGGTGTAGAAGCATACGATGACTGTCATAATGTTGAGTTGAATTTACCCATATCAACTCGAACCCTGGTCAATATCAACCCCATGTCATAACCTAGCCTAGACTTATCAACCCTACCATACCTCCCTACCCTACCTTACGTACCCCACCCCACCCTACCTTACATACCCTACCCTACCTTACCTTACCTTACGTACCCCACCCTAGCCTACCTTATGTACCCTACCCTACCCTACCTTACCTTACGTACCCTAGCCTACCTTACGTACCCCACCCTACCTTACCGGTACCTTACTCCACCCTACCTTACCTACCCTAGCCTAGCCTACCCCACCCCACCCTACCCTAACATTCGAATCTAGTCTAATATAGCCTAACCTATCTAACCTAACTTACTCCAATCTAGTCTAACTTAACCCTGTGTAACTTACCCTAATTTAACCTTAGTCTTAACATACTGAACTGTGGTCTACCCTAACCTAATACACTGTATACTGTATTTAGCATATCCTTTTCTAAGATACCGTAGCCTACCTTAACTCTTTGAGTACCAGCGACATGGGTTATCTTTTATTTTAGCTATATTTAGACGATATTATGCAGCTCAAGAAGGATCATTAGTAGTTAAAAGGGTTGGTTGAGATAGTTTGAAGACTTATTATTGCTAGAGGTCCTTCCTAAGCTGAATTAAAGCGTCTAATAGTTGCCAGAATGGGATGAAAAGGACGTCCCTGGTACTGTACGGATTAACCAAGCCCAATCTAACTTAACTTGATCTATAATTGGCAATGGGGTTAAATTGCTCAGGATAAAGATGGCATCACATGAGTTTTTTTTGTTCAGTCAATTTTTATGAGCAGTTGAAATCTGGCAGCTTCAAAATCAAAGTTCCATAAGAATTGACCTCTTGCGAGTTTTGGTCTATAAGGAAGACTTTGGAACTGTGGCCATCAATATTTAGCAGAATTATCAGCTAAAATCCGGTCATAATACATATATATAAATACATTAAACCAAATTGATCATACGTTTTATCCATCAGAAACACACATTATTATTGCATTTCTCTTTTATATCGATTTTATGGCTCCAACTCCTTATAGCCTGAAACTCGCAAGTGGTCAATTATAACAACCTAACATAATTTACTTTTGATCTTGTTTTAGATTCCATTAGTTTAGCGATAATAAGAAATTTCACTCCATTCAGGTGTCAATTTTTTCTGTTCGAGCGATAGTGGCCTTTGGCCGCCGACACATTTATCTATTGAAAAATTTAGAAATTTAGCTTGAAGGGGGTCTGACTGGGCATTTTTATATTTTGAAAGAAAACAAATAGATAAAATGGGGATTGGGCCAGAGTAAAGCCGCTGTCACACGAGCGCTTTTTCCGTCAATTTTCCATGAGCAATTTTTTTCTCGTATTATTTCGGGACATTTTCGCACTGGTATCGATAACTAGACTGAAGGTAGATTATGTTAGGTGGCTGAATTCTGATAAAGTGTAATTTTTTTAGCTTCCAGACCATAATTGCCTGTAAAAATTGCTCCAAAAAGGGCTTGTGTGACTCCAGCTTAAATAGATAGAAGGAAGTTTGGGAAGGCATTTTTGCATTTTTGTTAGCCTGGGCAATAGACTAAAATACATTGCTGGAAAATAGCAAAAGCAAGGAAAACCCTCAATAGAAATGAAGCAAAATATAATAACCCCCAAGAGGTCGGATCAGATAGTGTACAGCAGGAGGTTCACAACTAACCACTTGTGAGTTTCAGGCTATAAGGAAGTTGGAGCTGTAAACATCGATATAAAACAGAATTGCAATATTATGGTGGGATTCTGATGGATAGAGAGTATGTTTAATTTTGTTTTATGTAATTTTAAATGTACTACAACCGTATTTTAGCTGGTAATTCTGCTAAATATCGATATAAAAAACCCAACTTCCTTATAGCCTGAAATTCGCAAGTGGTCAATTACAGTCTATCTATCTATCTATCTATTTACTCAGGCCCAATCCCCACTTTTCCTATTTTTGTTTCTTTTCTTTTTCAATTACAGTAATGTTGTTAAAAGTATACGCTGTGCTTCTTGGTTTATTTATGTAATATTTAATGATCGTTGTATTTGTACTTTGTAACTATTCCATTAATTTAACCCCTGGAGGATTAGGACTCATTTTGACCATTTGTTCTGGCAATTATTAGACGATTTTATTCAGTTTAGGGTGAACTTTTGGGGGAGAGAGAGTTTGTTGTTGTTGTTGCTCTTCCCCAGGCTGTCTGGCCGAGCAGCCCCAAGGTCTCGAGCAAGGCCAAGGCCATAACCGAGTGCCCCCACAGAACCCTCCCTGCTTACCACTAATAAAGCCCAGGTGACCGAAGCCACTCCAAGGTGGGGAGCTGAGGAGGGTGCGGAAACGCCCGGGAAACCAAAGCCCCACCCAAGGCCCTGTGCCCCTCAGCAATTATGAAGGGAAAGTTGAGGGGCAAAGGAAAAATGTGACGCTTTGGCTCCCAATCTGCCAACCTCTAGGTTGGCAGTAGGGAAGTCAATCCACGGAAAAGACGCCGTCAGTCGAGATCTAGAAAATATATACCCGGTAAGTAAAAGAAACAGTCAGAGTAAGCTATGGGTATGACAGAGATTGCTCAGCTCTCATTCTGATCATCACCAGAGATATTTGAGATATCTTTTACCCCCTTTGATTCCTAGACATCACTCCAAAATTGCAAGAAATCGTCAAATTATAAAATGAATCAAGTGTAAAAATGAGTCAAAAGAGTTAATATTTTTGCACTTCACTGGCTAAGCTTTTGATGAAGGTTTTTGTCCGTCCATATTTTACAGTGTATTTTTTCTCTTTAGGCTTCCCATACATATGACCAATTAGATTAATTGTCAGTTAATTGTATTCATTTCTGTTGAAAATGGTGTGTAATAATTTAGGGAAATTCAACCCTTTTCATAATTTGTTTTGCCAGTCAAGTACAGTATGTAGCTTGTAGATGCAATAAAATAATTAGATTTGCTTCTAATAACATTAATTTTGGCACTTTAAACAGCCGGCCGGCTGGCTCAGTTGATAGCGTCACTGCTTCCAATCTTGCAGTCTCGCGTTCAATCCCCGCTCAGATTGAACAGTTTTTCCGAGATGTAGCCGGCGGTTACCGTTTCCCCATGAGCAAGGGGGATGGGTAGTGGTATCTGGTTGATTAAAGAAGTGTCAAGCGCTTGAGAATCCTCAAAGGAGGAGATACGGGCGCTATATAAGTAACCAAATGATTATTATTATTATTATTATTAGGCACAGTACGGTACTGTACATTGTCTAATGTTAACCAGAATAAAAGGTAAAAAAGGTATCCTGATAGTGACCGGGTTATGATAATATTTAAGGGGCTATAAAAGGTATCCTGATAGTGACCGGGTTATGATAATATTTAAGGGGCTATAAAAGGTATCCTGATAGTGACCGGGTTATGATAATATTTAAGGGGCTATAAAAGGTATCCTGATAGTGACCGGGTTATGATAATATTTAAGGGGCTATAAAAGGTATCCTGATAGTGACCGGGTTATGATAATATTTAAGGGGCTATAAAAGGTATCCTGATAGTGACCGGGTTATGATAATATTTAAGGGGCTATAAAAGGTATCCTGATAGTGACCGGGTTATGATAATATTTAAGGGGCTAACCTTGATGTATTCTTCTCACTAATTGCTTATAGTGTGTGATGGAACAATACTTGATCATGCAAATATTTTAACAGTAGGAATAAATTGTCTATTTATTTAATAATTTAGCAAGTGTAATAAGTTACTAATAACAATGCATTAATTTGTACAGAGGCTAAAATGTGCTTTGTATTTCTCATGTTTTAACAAACTAGAATGCACGTTGGATCGTATGTGAAAGTTACTTACATATCATATTAGTTTTTAAGTAATCCTATAACTATTATTTCCAGTTTAGTTTTCTTAGGGTAGCTTATTGCTGCCTAAGCTACTATTAACGTTATTAACGCCCACATTAGAGTAAGTTTATATTTAAGTTTACTCTGTTAGCCCGGAAACCTTAACCCCTTCTCTACTGGTTACGTATTTTGTACTTTATTCTTGCTATATTTAGTAGATTTTGTTCAGTTTAAGAGGATCTGTGGTAGTAAAAGGGTTAAGTGGGATAGTTCGAAGCCTGTTAATTGCTGGAGGCCCTTTTACAACTGAATAAAATCGTCCAATAGTAGCCAGAATAAAGTTAAAAAGACGTCACCAGTACAGAATGGATTAATGGAAACCCTGAAGCTTCTAAGAAGCCAATGAGCGATAATGTTGAGACAAACTCCTGGCCAGGGCTGCGTTTACCAAGGCTATTGGTAGCGCCAACGAACTTGACAATAATCTTGATCCCTGACCTCTCTGTAACTCAAAAGGGCCTAGAGCAAACTGCCTGTAAATATCCACACCTATTTCCTGGTGGACTCTTCCCAAATGATAGAAATGTCAGCACGATTGCTTTCATTAATTTTGAGTTATAAGAAGTTAAGGGGTCCAGATTATTGCCAAGTTCGTTGGCGCTACCTATTTTTCGTTTGATAGGGATTGACCAGTCGGCGTTTCAATTACACAAGCGAACGAAACCTTCCCCCGTTCACTGATTCTTGTCTGGATAGCAATCAGAGGCAATTACTCTGATTGCCACTTCATTGATTCGGTAGCAATCACTATACTATGTTTCTCTTCAGCTGATGATAAATTGAATCCCTTAGCAGCTAATTTCTTGATACTTAATGGAAAATAATGAAACTACTATGCTCTGCATCCTATTAAGACCAAGTTTATATAATTAGCACCATATTTCACTACAAAATCTTCAAGATAACTGAGAAATCTTGATGGGAACTTTGCAATTTACCGTCAGTTGAAATGACACCGAGTATAGTGCATTATAGTGACTGGCTAGGAATATGACTAACTCTTTCTCTTCTCTTCTCTTCTCTTCAAGGGTTTCCATCCAAGATCTCCGGAGCCGTGGCGCCGGCACACAGGCGGGTGGTCCCGGGTGCCACACATATAAGCTTGGTTTGTTTTGTACAGGTACGCTCAAAAGTATATAGTCTATTCGTTGTAAGTAGGCGAGAAGTCATGACCTCTAACCTCTGTAACTCAAAAACGACTAGATTAATCAAGCTAATATGTCTAGCATTTGGGAAGAGGCAGCCAGGGAATAGGTGTGAAAAATGACAGCCCACTTGCTCTAGCCCCTTTTAGAGGTCATGATTTCTCGCCTACTTACAGCGAATAGGCTATAGTCCTAGCCCCGAATTATTTTGAAGTACATTTCAAGCCCCTGATTTGTTTGCCTCATAAAGTAAATATAATGTATGAAAGTATATAATGCAAAAACAAAAGTAAAACAAATATATAACAAGTTCTTAAACACATGAACAATGCCTAAATATTTAAGCTTTGTTCAGTTGTTGGGGAGAAAGTTTCTGTTATTTCATTAATTTTGTTTAGAGGTGAAGTTGGTTGGTGGAGGGAACATAATAATAGAGGTGAAGTTGGTTGGTGGAGGGAACATAATAATAGAAGTGAAGTTGGTTGGTGGAGGGAACATAATAATAGAGGTGAAGTTGGTTGGTGGAGGGAACATAATAATAGAGGTGAAGTTGGTTGGTGGAGGGAACATAATAATAGAGGTGAAGTTGGTTGGTGGAGGGAACATAATAATAGAGGTGAAGTTGGTTGGTGGAGGGAACATAATAATAGAGGTGAAGTTGGTTGGTGGAGGGAACATAATAATAGAGGTGAAGTTGGTTGGTGGAGGGAACATAATAATAGGTGAAGTTGGTTGGTGGAGGGAACATAATAATAGAGGTGAAGTTGGTTGGTGGAGGGAACATAATAATAGAGGTGAAGTTGGTTGGTGGAGGGAACATAATAATAGAGGTGAAGTTGGTTGGTGGAGGGAACATAATAATAGAGGTGAAGTTGGTTGGTGGAGGGAACATAATAATAGAGGTGAAGTTGGTTGGTGGAGGGAACATAATAATAGAGGTGAAGTTGGTTGGTGGAGGGAACATAATAATAGAGGTGAAGTTGGTTGGTGGAGGGAACATAATAATAGAGGTGAAGTTGGTTGGTGGAGGGAACATAATAATAGAGGTGAAGTTGGTTGGTGAAGGGAACATAATAATAGAGGTGAAGTTGGTTGGTGGAGGGAACATAATAATAGAGGTGAAGTTGGTTGGTGGAGGGAACATAATAATAGAGGTGAAGTTGGTTGGTGGAGGGAACAATAATAGAGGTGAAGTTGGTTGGTGGAGGGAACATAATAATAGAGGTGAAGTTGGTTGGTGGAGGGAACATAATAATTCAGTAGAGAATGTATTAAATGTTGAAGTTGTGTAAAGGCGGTACACAGCATTTGAGTTGTGTAAAGGCGGTACACAGCATTTGAGTTGTGTAAAGGCGGTACACAGCATTTGAGTTGTGTAAAGGCGGTACACAGCATTTGAGTTGTGTAAAGGCGGTACACAGCATTTGAGTTGTGTAAAGGCGGGACACAGCATTTGAGTTGTGTAAAGGCGGTACACAGCATTTGAGTTGTGTAAAGGCGGTACACAGCATTTGAGTTGTGTAAAGGCGGTACACAGCATTTGAGTTGTGTAAAGGCGGTACACAGCATTTGAGTTGTGTAAAGGCGGGACACAGCATTTGAGTTGTGTAAAGGCGGTACACAGCATTTGAGTTGTGTAAAGGCGGTACACAGCATTTGAGTTGTGTAAAGGCGGTACACAGCATTTGAGTTGTGTAAAGGCGGTACACAGCTTTTGAGTTGTGTAAAGGCGGGACACAGCATTTGAGCCTACCTGTGCATTACTTGGTGATTCTGCCCGCTTATTAACTAAACTAAAGTTACTGATCTCATATACAAGTGAAACCTAGAGGAATATCACTGATGCAATATTAAGGAATGTGTCGGTTTTGTGGACTGGCATAAGGTTGACGTTCAGATTTCTGGAGGTTTATTCAGTATTATGATTATTTTTTAGGAACAGTGGATTAATTATTTTATCTTAACCCATTATTTTTAGGAACAGTGGATTAATTATTTTATCTTAACCCATTATTTTTAGAAACAGTGGATTAATTATTTTATCTTAACCCATTATTTTTAGGAACAGTGGATTCATTATTTTATCTTAACCCATTCCAAGGAGTGTGATGTATAAGTTTATTTTGTATTTTAAGAATAGTTTATATTCACACATATCATTTAAATTCCATTTTGTATTAGAGAAAATTACATGCTTGGTTTCTGTTGATGCTATACGGTACTATCCTATTAATTGCCGACTTGCGAGTTTCGTTCTATAAGGAAGTTGGAGCTGTAGACAACAATATTTAACAGAATTTACAGCTAAAATACGGTCGTAGTACATTTACAAATGCATAAAACCCAATTCAACATACCATTTATCCATCAGAAACGTACATTATTCTTGCATTTCTGTTTAATATCGATGTTCACGGATCCAACTTCCTTATAGCCTGAAATTCGCAAGTGGTCAATTGTACAGTAACAGTAATTAATTCTAATACGTTTGGAAGCCTAAGGCGAATTAATCGAACGTCCAACATATTAATATCAGGTAAAATTTTATCCCTTAGAAGATCCGACATGCATTTCTTTTCTGTGTCCTGGCTATTATAATGTAAAACTTGCAAAATAAGCAAACCAAAACTTGGACTAACACAGTAAAGAGACAAAAGAACTTATCAAAATCGTCTATTATTAGAAGATTTTATTCAGATTAGGAAGGGTATATGGAAGCCGGAGGATCAACTGAGAGAGTCCTTACTCTTATAATTCCCACAGATCCTTCCTAAACTTAATAAAATCGTCTAATGATAGCCAGAATAAAGTGTCAAAATGCGTCATAATTCAATTGAGCCCAAGTTAGCTTTGAAACTTACTAACATTAATGACCGTGACTGTAGCTGGGGTGTACAGACGCGCTAATAAGTGATGGCTCGGCACCAAGTATGTTTTCATCAATAATTGGTATCAGCAATATCTAAGCTTCATTTCTTCATATCGAGTGAAATACACAAACATGTTCCTACACTTACCCACCCTATTCAACATCTAACAGACATTAATACAGCACAGAGCAAGCCAAACGTAATGACAGCTGGGACATGACTTATTAGCGCGACCGTACTATATATATTGAGGCTACTTACACTAACAGTACGTAAAGACATTAAGAGTTTTTTTACTTAACTCTGGTACTGAAGTGTTCTCAGACCCTAAGAATACAGTACTGCCTTATTGTAGCACGGTTAAGGCTGGTGTGGTGCGATTTCGCCAGGTGCAAGTGCTTCAGGGGGACTTTATTGAGTTTTGCTGAGACACTGTTAGCACTATACCAACATCAGCCACAGTGATAACATGATAGGGCGTTGTTGTGGTAAGACTTTGTTGTACTGTGCTGCAGTAAAGACTGTAACCACCGTGTTATGATTGCTGTGCACTGTGTGCAGTACTGTGATTGTACCATGGAAGCCACATTCACTGTGGACGGTTGCGATCTTTAAACTCGTATGTATGTATGTACGTAACCATACCAACCTCAACAGTCCTACAAGACAATACCATAACAAGACTTTAGTTTATTGAATGACCGTTGAGTCCGTACTTCCACCACTTATGCCTTGTGCGACACACATTAGGATTATGTATGTACAGTAATCACGCACACAGAGTTCTTTATGCAGTTCTCTAGCAAGAAACAAATTATGAATATGGCTCAAATACTGCAAACAGAAAACACCATGTGAGGAGAAGCACTTTGATGGAGGTTTCACATATAGCCCTCTGTGAGCGTACCGTACTCTATACATGCATACATATTGTAATGCCCTCGAAAATGTCCCGCACCCACAATAATACTAACCCGAGTTGACGTCAGGTATAGCGTAAAATAGTCGTAGATGGTAAGTCCAATAAACTCATCACGTGATAACACCACGAGACTATCACCTGGTTCTTAAAAATCGGACTAAGGTTGCTATACTTTTGTACGTCCGTGGTAGTACAGTGGGTTAGCGCGCGGGCCTGGTGGTGATGGTTGGGTCACTAACCAGGGTTCGAACCCCACCCAAGGCATCTCAAAACCTGTGGGTTTTTAGGGGGGTTAAATTCCCTTCAGAGGTTCGTACCCCGCGCCAGGTACCAGGAAAAGTTGATCCTAAAGGTAGCCTGGGGATATTTCAGGAGACCATGAATTCCCTTCACACCCAGCATTTCACATATACTCTGGCAGGGAATGGGCCTGAGTAAATACATACATACATACAGGTTTATTTGTAAATTAATTGGTGGGTTGGTCACTTACATGCAGTTTGTTGTATTTATTTATTTAACTTTTTTGTAGACATTCATGATTGAGGTCTCTATTACTGCCTTGTGAGAGTTGAGTGTTTCCTCAATTTTAAGAAATAATAATGTGCAGGCATACTCAAAAGCTCTGTCCTATGCCCTTGATATCAACTTTAGGTGTCTCTCGAGTAAAACGACAAACAAAATCCTCTCAAAGTGGGAAAATATGTCTATCTATTCAATCTTGACCGAGTTTCAGTGAATATTTTGTCTTAATATATATCAAGACAAGAACAGAAGTTGTATAGGTAGGATAGGATTTTTGAGTATGACTTGACCTAACCATATCAATGTACAAAATACTAAAAGCATTCCTAACACTGCTTTGCTTTGGTGTATAACCATTTAGAACCGGAATCAGTACAACACGTCAAAGATCGGTTATTGCCCCTGTGGCTCAATGGAAAGGAACCCTGAAATGTTGCCAGAAAAAGCACAGTTTGTAGAACTCCTTTTAGTTGGTATCATACGACCGCTTTTTCCGGCAATATTCTATAAGCAATTTGTTTCTCGTACTATTTCGGGGCACTTTTGCATTAGTTTCGGTAATAAGACTGAAGGTAGATTATGTTAGGTGGCTTAATTTGGATAACTTTTATACCGGTATTTTAAAGCTACCAGACTACAATTGCCCCAAAAAGTGATGGAAAAAAGGCTCGTGTGAAACCACCTTAAGCAAAGAAAAATAACTCTGGAATACTGTACTGCCGAGTTGTTTACATTTCCTTTCCCGAGGTACGGAGTATTGTACTGCTTTTATATATTAAGTTAACCTGTCCAGTACCAGTAACATCCATTTAATTTTAATCTGGCTACTATTAGACGATTGAATTAAGCTTAGGAAGGACCTCTAGCAATAATAAGACTTCATACTATCTCAACCAACCCTATTAACTACCACAGATCCTTCCTAAGCTGCATAATATCGTCTAAATATAGCTAGAATAAAATATAACACGTCGCTGGTACTCAAAGGGTTAATGGCATTAAGATAACAATTTTATACAAACTTTTAATGTGCATAAGGGTAACTGAATTATGACGGTTAGGAAACTTTATACAAACTTACAATGTGCATATGCTTAACCCTTTGAGTACCAGCGACGTGTGTTGTATTTTATTCTAGCTATATTTAGACGATATTATGCAGCTTAGGAAGGATCTGTGGTAGTTAAATGGGTTGGTTGAGAAAGTTTGAAGACTTGTTATTGCCAGAGGTCCTTCCTAAGCTGAATAAAATTGTCTAGTAGTTGCCAGAATACGATGAAGAAAAAGGCGTCATTGTTACTGTACGGGTTAACCCTTTCTCTATATATTTTTTTTATGTACGGTACCTTATTATAATTGGTTGACACTAGATGATTTTACTCAGCTTTGGAAGGCTCTCTCGGAATCAGTGGGGTAAAATCTATCTCCACTAACCATCTGACTCCACAATCCCTCCCGAAGCTTAAGAAAATTCTCTATTGATAGCCAGAATAAAATTATGAAAAGCTTCTTGATATGCAGAAAGGGTTAAGCGAATCATGCAAGTTAGAAAATGTGGTAAGAGTTGTGTTATCAGGCGTACCACTACCGACATACAGCATAACTCCTCTCTGAAACATTAACCTAACCAAACAATCTAACCTAACCTAACCTAGTATTCATGTAGTAATGAGAATACTAGGTTAGGTTAGATTTTTTAGTTAGGTTAAGTATTTATAGATGATTTATGTTGTATGTCGGTAGTGGTACGCCCGATAACACGACTCTTACTGAAAATGTCTGCTTGTTGCGACTGGGGATTGTGCTCTCTCATACCTTCCGTATCAGTATAAATTAACGGGGTAAGAGTGGTGTTATCGGGCGTACCACTACCGACATACAACATAAATCATCTATAAATACTTAACCTAACTAAAAAACCTAACCTTACCTAGTATTCTCATTACTACATGAATACTAGGTTAGGTTAGGTTAATGTTTTAGAGAGGTCGAGTTATGCTGTATGAACCTAACTAAAAAGCCTAACCTAACGTAGTATTCTCATTACTACATGAATACTAGGCTAGGTTAGGTTAGGTTGTTTGGTTAGGTTAATGTTTCAGAGAGGAGTTATGCTGTATGTCGGTAGTGGAACGTCCGATAACACAACTCTTACCATTAACGGCTGTAAATAATAAGGGTTTTCTATACAGTTTAGTGATGGAGTTGCTGAGGTGTTGACCTCTACACTAGGCTAGGTTAATGACAAGCTTAGCTCATGATGACTTCTAGTCCTACTAACACCAAATATATATGTTTAATAAAAAATTCTAGTAAGCTATGAGTTTTATTACAGTACAGGTATTGCCATTTTGTATTTTAGTTTGACTGCCATAAACTTAACTTTGTAACTTTTGTATTACTTTCAGCTTTGATTTCCCTAAGCCACTCACACATGAAAAAGTAATCAGATTTAGAAATTATAAAAATGCAGACCAAAATTTGGCTAGCAGTGAAGTAAAACAGTACTTGGGAAGTATTGATACTTCCAACCTTACTTCAGATGAGCTGGTGGAGGTACATGGAAATGCACTTAAATTAGTGTTCGATCATCACTGTCCAGAAGTAGAGAAGAAAATCATAGTACGAGATGATTCACCCTGGTATAGCACTCGAGTTAAATTTCTTAGAAGAGCGCGTAGAAGAGCTGAACGTGAATGGCGGAAAAATAAAACAGACTCTACATGGTTGCAATATCTGTCAGCCAGAAGAGCTGTGGTCCACACAATCAAAGATGAAAAGAAAGTGTATTATCAGGGAAAAGTTGACTCATGTGGTAACGACCAGAGAATGTTGGCTTCAATTGTAAACAGTTTACTTGGAAAAACAAGAGTCAGCTTAAGACCTTCTGTACCCGATGCCGAGTTGGCTGCCAACTTTGTGGCATTTTTTGCTGGCAAGATAACTCGCATAAGACAGGAACTGGATGATGCTTCTGTTGGTGAAGAACTTTCAGTTGTACTCCAACCCCGACACATTCCTAATAATGTCCTCTCATCCTTTCACTCAGTAGAGGTGGATATGATCTCGTCCTACATAAGAAACCTCAATAAAATATTTTGCCCGTTGGATCCCATAAATGTTTCCAAGCTACCAAGAGTCTATGAAGAGCATTGCAACGTCCCAAAGCTGCTCGTCGGTGCAGCTTTTTCTTTAGCAATATAAGGGGACTTCACTCTAACATCAATTCTGTACACCAATTTCTTCAAGCAGAATCCCCTACTCTCCTTTTTTTGACAGAGACTCAAGTAACATCCACATCTGACACGTCTAGATTTAATTTTCCAGGTTATCAACTGCTCCAAAATTTCAGACCTAAAGGAGGTGTATGTTGCTTCGCAAAATCTGAAATTGCCCTGGAGGAGGTTACTAGTTTCAATTGTCCCTATTTTGATTATTCTATATACAAATTAATTTCTGCTGGTAAATTTAAATACATATGTTGCATCTACCGTTCCTCAAATACTCCTCCAGAGCAAAGTCTTTTTGATTCTCTGTCCTCACAACTCAGTGTCCTCAACTTAAATGCTTCTTCTGAAATCACTGTGTTGGGTGATTTTAATGTCCATAATGTTGAATGGCTCACTTATTCAGCCAGGACTGATGATGCTGGTCTTGAATGTGAGCTATTTGCAGACTCATTTAATCTCACTCAACTAGTCAACCAACCCACCCGTGTACCAGATAATCCTAATCATAATTCCCACCTACTGGACTTATTTTTAACAACCAATTCAGAAAATTATGATGTTACAGTGAGGTCCCCGCTTGGATCTTCTGATCACTGTCTGATACAGGCCACCTGTCTATCACCTACCACACCTTCCCACTCTGAACCTGTTTGGTGACTAAATGGCATTACGATAGGGCAGACTGGGAGGGTCTTCAAGGTTTCTTTATTGATATTCCCTGGACCTCTTTCTTTTCTAATGATGCACACTCCACCTTGAGCCACATACAAGATTTTGTAAAAATTGGAATGGAAACTTTTATTCCTCATCAAAAGTACAGTAAAAGATCTAATTCACCTAAATGGTTTGACGATAATTGTGCTAGAGTAACTGAACAAAAAGCAATAGCCTGCAATGCATACACAAAATCAAAAACACATGAAGCCTTTAATTACTTTAGAAACATCAGAAATCATGCCAAAACTGTATTAAACCTAACTAAATCAACTTTCTCCACAAGCAGGCAAATAAACTTCTAAATAATCCAAATGATAACAAAATATTTTGGTCTACTCTTAACTCATTTAAATCCAACTTCACTACTGCTTCATCCATTCCACCATTAAAATCTCCGACTGGCAATCTTGTAAGTGACCCACGAGGTAAAGCTAACCTTTTTGCGGATATTTTCTCCACCAACTCAACCTTAGATGAAATAAATCAAGATGTCCCTGTACTTAATTTTAATTCGCCTGAAATTCCCTCACTTAAGATCCACACCAGACATGTCAAAACTATTTTGCAGAATCTCTCGGTAGATAAGGCTCCTGGTCCAGATGAAATTCCTCCAATAGTACTTAAGAATTGCTCCTTGGTGCTCGCTCCTGTATTGGCAAAAATTTTCCGTCTGTGTACTCATACCTCATGCTTCCCAGTACCCTGGAAAGAAGCAAACATCCATCCAGTTCCTAAAAAAGGTGCCTCTTCAGATCCATCAAACTACAGACCAATAGCTATAACTTCCACTCTTGGTAAAGTCTTTGAAATTATATTAAATAATCACATAATTAAGCATCTTGAGAATAATAAATTAATCAGTGATAGGCAATATGGTTTTAGACGATGTCGATCAACTGCAGACATGCTTTGCCTTCTTACGCATCAAATCAACCAAGCTACAGACCAACATGGTGAAACACATACAATAGCACTGGATATATCAAAGGCATTTGATAGAGTCTGGCATCAATCCTTATTGTCGAAGATGTCACACTACGGCCTTGCATCATTAGTTCCACTAATTTCTTCTTATCTTCATAACAGAAAAATATGTGTTATGGTAGATGGCCTTTATTCTCAATTTCACTCAATAAATGCTGGTGTTCCCCAGGGATCAGTTTTGGCCCCAATTCTGTTCCTCATTCATATCAATGATCTCATATCTACCACTCATAATCCAATACATTCCTACGCAGATGACTCAACACTCCACAGTTCCTTCACATTTACCAATTCTGTCACCCAACCCGATCTTATAAATTCAAAAATAAACACTGCAATTTCTCTGAACCAGGACCTTTCTAGAATTAATGGATGGGGACAAAAGAATCTAGTTTCCTTTAATGCACAGAAAACCAAGTACATTCAATTTTCTAACCGACAGAATCTCACTGACTCCCATATATTTTTTAATGATGTAAATATTCCCACTTCCCCTAGTATTGACATTCTCGGTGTAACATTAACTACTAACTTGAGTTGGACACATTATGTTAGAAGCATTGCTAAGAATGCCTCTAAAAAACTGGGACTCCTGTACAGAGTTCGAGAATTCTTCACTGACGAGCAGTTGGCCGTGATATATAAAAGTCATGTGCGTTCTCAGATGGATTACTGTTCACCTCTGTGGGGTGGAAGTGGAGTGGTTGCATTGAGGCAGTTGGACAAAATTCAAAATAAAGCTATTAGATTAATCAATAACCCTGCAATCACACAGGACCTTCCTACATTATCCATACGAAGAAACGTTGCATCCCTTGCATTATTCTACAGATATTTTCACAGCAATTGTTCCGAGGAACTTGCTTCAATTGTGCCGCCTCTCCACATCTTTCCCCGTAGAACTAGAGCAGCTGAGAGCGCCCATGAATTTACACTTTCTCCTCCACAATGCAGAACTTCTGCTTATCAGAATTCATTTATCCCCAGAGCTACTACTCTTTGGAATTCACTTCCCTCGAATTGCTTTCCACAAACTTACAATCTACAAATGTTTAAATCCAGTTGTTACAAAAATTTTATGAATGGAGGATGCCTTTAGGCACATGGACCTTTTTGTTTTATCTGTGTTTTTCCTTCCTCCGTTCATTTAAAAAAATAAAAAAAATAAAAAAAAAATAAAAAAATAAAAATGATCACACAGTTGAGTTTATTTCCAAAATAATTAATAAGTGCTTCTCTGAAGGTAGCTTCCCACATTCTGAAAAGCATGCACTACTCTGACCTACTCTAAAGAAACCTGGACTTGATGTTGAGAACATGTTGAACTATCGTCCTGTCTCAAACCTGTCCTTCATATCAAAGATATTAGAGCGTGCAATACTTGACCAATTACAACCACTACTTCAGCAGAATGAAACTATCCCAATTTTTCAGTCTGCTTACCGACAGCATCATTCAACTGAAACAGCATTGATTAGAGTACATAATGATCTAGTTGAGAACATTTGCAATGGTGTGGCCTCACTATTGGTCTTGCTTGATCTCTCTGCGGCCTTTGACACAGTGGATCACGAGTTGTTATTGAGTGATCTTTATGATTGTGGTGTGCGTGACTCCGCTCTCTTGCTTCTTGGGTCGTACTTGTCAGGTAGATCCCAGAGTGTGATGGTAAATCAAGTGGTCTCGGACTCGACACCCCTGCAGTATGGTGTTCCGCAGGGATCAGTTTTAGGTCCTATCCTATTTATAATTTATATTAGCAGTTTGTCTCTTCTGCTTCGTGCACATAATGTCACCTTTCACTTTTATGCAGATGACACCCAGATTTATGTGAGAATCACAAATATAGTTGATATACGGAGTAAGATGGAATTGTTGATGTCTGATATCAAGAAGTGGATGAGAGCGAGAAAACTTAAACTAAATGATGGTAAAACTGATATTCTCATCATCCGAGGAAATAGAAGAGCTGATGATATAGTAGGTGCCCTCTCCATCAATGTGGGTGGATCTCAGCTGCGACCGGCCAACTCTGTTCGAAATCTGGGTGTATATGTGAACTCCCGATTAGATTTCAAAGAGCATGTAAACCAGATAGTTAAAAGTTGTTACTTGCACATCAGAAATCTCTATTTGGTGAAGCCATTTATAACCAGACATTGCCTCCTGACGTTGGTTCACTCATTGGTCTTCTCTCGTGTTGATTATTGCAATGCCCTGTTGGTGGGTCTTCCAAATTATATTTTGAAGAAAGTTCAGTCTGTTCTTAACAGGGCCGCAAGACTAATTTTTGGTGTTCCACCTAGAACTCCTACTACATCTCTTCACATAGAACTGCACTGGCTGCCAGTAAGAGCAAGAATAGAATTTAAGTTGTGTTTGGTGACTTTTAACCCTTAAATGTCGGGGCGCAACATAAGTCGAGTTAAATAAAGCTGGACTATGTGGCGGTGCTCGACATATATCGTGTGGCAATTTCAGCACGTAATGTGGCTGAGAGAGAGAGACAAGTGGTGGCAGGAGAGTAGCGAGCGTATGACTGCTCCAGACCACCGCGGCAAACCTACTGACACGAATCCCACCTCCTCCCTCCCTCTCTCACTCGCTATTTGTTAGTAGTCTTGGCAAATCCAACGTCAAGGCTATTAACCTAATTGCAATGACGACTTGTCTATTTTGACTGCTATGTCGTCATTCCAACCGCGGTTAAAAAGAAAACGTCTAGAGTCTACTCCTTATCTTGCTCTAGGAGACGTTGTACATTAACCAAAACTACCACCGAAGGTGAAAAAAGCATTAGAAGAGAAGAAAAAGGGGTTTACCTTAGTTACCGCTCAAGGCCCATCCCGTGTTCCGTTATGCGCCGATCCCTGTCGAACGTGCGCATAAGCGACCCTCTCTTGTTATCATTTTTTCACGCGTCGCCATTGTTGAAGTCCACTTTTGTTGTGCTCCTTCAATTCACCCTGTTTTAGGTTCGTTTCGGCTTTTCTGGCCTTCTTTTTGCTAGACAGATGTTACGTGATCTAGGACACACCTAAATGGGCTCCTCAGTGTGTTTAATGAAGACGCGTGTGGAAATAGCTACCGAAGGTACGGGGGCGCTTGGCGTTCCCCGTCTATATGTTTTCATTCTTTCTCTTTTCATATTCTTTTTTCCTGTTAGTCTGGGCATAGTTTAGCTTTTAGCTTCAATTAGCCTAGCTTGTTTATCATTCAGGAATTGCTATGCCCTTATGAGTTCTCATTTTTTCATAGCCTAGGTGTACGGTTGGTTCACAATCTGAGATTTCGTGGTGGCGGTGCTGTTTGTACTGTTTGTGTCAGCCGCATAACTAGCGTTATTCCCGAGTCCCCCCTTTCGAGCCTTCACTGTGTCTCAAGGGCCTGGGCGCTTAGTGGTTCGTGATACCCAGAGGTACCCCACGGGGGCCTCTCCCTCACTCCACAGGGTTTTTCGCCCCTGACACATTCTCTACTCGCGGCTAGGCCACCCTTTTTCTCACCAGTTTCGTTACTGGTTTTTTGTGTTCCCTTCCTGTTTTCACCTCCATCCTTTCATAACTTTTGCCCAATCTTGGGGTACCCCACGGGGGCCCCTGTTGTGCCAAACCACCCAACCTGCCACTTCTTCTCATGGGCTTTGCTCTATCTCTGTGGGTTGGGTGGTTCCCAGGGGATGTGCCTCCTCTCCCCTGGTGTGCCTTCCTTGCCTCTCCCTTGACCGGTCGAGTCAGGACATTATCAAGGACGACACTGCTCAGCTTGATGGTCACGGTCATCGTCGCTTGGAGATAAGGAGTTGACGCTTGTTTACGGGCCTTTTTTGGTTTTCCTAGACGCCCCTCTCGCTTGTTCGGCACCGGGCCCTCTTGGCAGGTCCCGCAAATTTGCGGAGTGCTCGATTCGGCCCTCTGGGTCGTTTCGGCTCCCCGCAAATTTGCGGAGGTCGCTGGGGGGTCGCGTGACGATGTGGGAGGTTTGTGTCGGTACGGGTCTACCTCCATTGGCCCGCAAATTTGCGGTTATAGTTGGCTTTCACTGTTGACCCTTTTTTGTGTCATATTGTTGCCTATTACTATATTGGTGTCTACACTTTATGGTGTTAGGGCCCTGCATGTGAGGTGTTGAGTGGTGTTTAACACTTTCTCCATCTTTGCAGGTTCAGCTTGTGCTTTTCAGCATCGCCCGCCCTCATCGCCTACCTCAGTGTTCCCGGTTTCGAGTGAGTACGCCTTCCAGTTTGCATGTGTCTTCTTGTTTACCCATGCTCATTCCCTGGTTTTTATTGGACATTCTCTTCGCTGACTCCGTCACCGTGCTGCTTATGCTGTGTGTTCTTCCATTGCAGGTTGTGATGCCTTGCTTTCGCCAGGGCTGTGGCTCCCCATGTTTGGAGTGCCACCGGTCCTGCCTCCGCCACTCCCAATGTGTGTCCTCTACGGCCTACCTCCCTGCGCTGTGTGGTCCGTGCATGGACTTGGTGGATGTGGTGGACCATCGCCCTGGTTCCTCTGACGCAGCGGCGGCCTCGGCATCCCTTCAGTCCGTGTGGGCGGTGGTCTCCCACCACATTCGATCTGTGGGCCATCGCTCACCGGCTTTTGTGGATGACCGGATCCGTGTGGCCCTGGGCATCCCTGACCCGTCGGGGGGCCGTGTACCTGGCCCTCTTCCTGCTCGGGCCCTTCTTCCTGGGTCCCGTGGTCGGTCGCCGCATCGTCGGGAGGATCCTCAGCTCCGTCCACGCTCTCGCTCTCCTCGTCGTTCATCCTCTGCTGCCCCTCCTCGTCCTCCTGCTGGCCTTGACTCCGGCCGTCGCCCTCGTCATGGTTCTCGCCCTGAGGCCAGGGTTAGCGTCTCTGCCCCTGTACGCCCTCCCCTGGCCTCTCCGGATCGGGGCTCTACCACTTTCCGCCCGCTTCCCCTGCACATGAGGCGTCCTCTTCATGTGTCCTCCACGCGGGCGGAAGTCCATCATGTAGCTGGCCCTCTGCTCCCTCCTCCTACTCTGTCCAGGGGGGAGCGCCAGGTTGTCGTTGCTTCTCCTCCTACTTCTCCTGCTTCTGTGCCTCTTCTTCCTTCGCGGTCTCGTCCCAAGGTGGTGGTTCCTCCCTCCTCCTCCTCGGTGTCGGGCCGCCCTGTTCTATCAGCCCCGGGGATCCTTGCTCTGTTTCCCCCCGCGGCTCCTTCTGACCTCCTTTCACCCGGCCAGCCTTCCCACTCCCGTCATCCTACTCCTCTTCCTTCTTCGATCCCTGATCTTCGGCTTCCGGCTCCCCGAGTGGGTACCCCGCCGCTTGACTCGGTAGAGTATAGCGAGGTTTCGGGGTCCCCTTTCTCGGGGGCTGACGTGTCGCTGGAAGAGGGGGAGGATGATGTTTCCCCCTCGGGCGTTAGTGAGCGGGGGCGAGACCCTCTGGGACGCCACGGCAGTCGTCGCTCGCCTTCTTTGGGCCGCGACGCTGCTGTTTCGTGTCATGGGTCTCGCTCTCGCTCACGCTCGCCCCTGCGAGCCGAACAATCTTCGGGGGGTTCGCCTCTCTCGGATCGATTTTCAGCTCTGCAGGGGTGGGTTGTGTCACACTTCGACGCGCGATTGGAGGCGATGCAGGAATCCCTCTTGTCGCGCTTCTTGGCGGTGACACAACCCCAGCGCCTCGCCCAACCTGCCCCTGCTTTGGTCCCCCTCCCCTCTGCGGTGGACCACATTCCCTCTCGCCCTGCTTCCCCTCCTGCCCGGTCGTCGGCTAGCACTGCTCCTGCCCTGGCTCAGGTGGTTCCCCCTGCTGTCTCCCATGCGGGGGTCCTCCGTCTGCTAGGGCAGGGTCCGCGCTTGCCCCCCATCCAGAAGGCCAAGGTCCCGTCGAGGACTATGCCTCTCCTCTATGGCTCCTTGGCTGTTTGGAAGGGGGTGCAGGCCTCCCGCCCGGAGCGTGCTACCGATTTACCGTCCGGTGAGAGGGCCCTACCTTTGGGCTGGTCGGTACAGCTTAATGATAAAATGCAGTTTAGGGCATTCAGGGTGGATGGTCAGGTGGCCGACGTGGAGGTTCGGGCTTACCCGACGAGGACTGACCTTCAGTACTTTTCGGTTAAGCCCAAGCCCCCGTCTGCTCCTCGTACTAAGCTCTGGTCAGACTTCAGCCGCCAGGACATCCTTCAAGATGTTCAGTCCCTCGCTGTTTTGACGGGGCTGTCCTCCTATGGGACAGGTTTGAGCGACGACGGTAAGCCTGGCTTGTCCGTCGTCCTTGATAATCCTCTCCCATTGGAGGCCTGGTTTGCTGAGGCCTTAGAGTTTGCTACCCGTTCCGTCGACAGATCATCTTCAGTCCCTCCCCCAGAGTCGTCACTGCTTTTGCCTCCTCTTGTGTCTGTCGCCGGATTGGATGGCAAGTTCTGGTCCTGGATTAGCGCTCCCAAACTTGAAATTTGTGCTATTGCTAACCCGTTCTTTTCCCACCCAGATAAGTCCTCTGTCGACAGGGATTTTACCTTGCGGCAGAGGGTGGCGAACTTATTTTCTTGTTTTTTAGGTTCCCTCCAGACCTCTGTTCACCACCTGCGACTTATCGAGGCGACTGCACCTGGCGATCTTCGCGAGGGTTTGGACCACGTTAGGCGGATCCACCTTCAGCTCGCGGTGTCTTTGGTTCCCGAGCTGAAGGCGGTTTTGTGCGAGGCTACTCGACAACGCCAAACGGTAAGGTCCTCGTTCTGCCGGAAGGCCCCTTTGGATATTCGTCAGGGTTTGTTATACTCTGAGTTATATACATCGGGGCTGTTCGCGCAGGATGCTTGGGAACGCTACGCTTCTCTGTCAGCGGACCCTGCTTACGACACGCAAAGACGCGCTGTGTCGCGACCAGGGTCTTCGCAGTCCCGTCCTTCTGCCGGTCCTCCTCGGAGTGCTGGTGCCGCTGCTGCTGCCAAGAAAGGGCGCAGGAAAGGGAAGTTGCCAGCTAGGGCGTCGGTTCCGCCTCGCACTTCTGCTCCTGCTCCCTTTCATCCCCGCCGAGAAGGGGCTGGCCAGCCTTCCACTTCCGGCCGCACTTTGACGGGGTCCGACGCACGACGGACAGGGGATGGGGTGTCCCGCCCTTTTCGACGAGGTGGGGGGGGGTAGGGGTGGTCAACGAGGGTCTTATGACCGCAAGGACCGTACCGGGGGACCCTCCACGTCAAAAAATGTGTAGGTTCTCCGGGTCGGTCTCCTCCCTGTTCTCCTTCTCGCCTCGCCGACCGGGTCGCTCACCTCATCTCGGGGGCTCCCACAGGTTGTTTTCGCCCTTGCGCCCTTCGATGGCCGCGAGGGACGTGGGGGCGAAAGATTGCACGGAGGGGTCTAACCTGGAGATGGAAGTCCAGACCCCCACTCAGCTCTTGTCAACGAAGCCGGCGTGTCTCTTCGGAGGTGGCCGCCGTGATTACATCCATGCACGTGCAGGGCATCATCAAGGAGGTGAAAGCCGGTCACCCGGTTTTCCTCTCCCGTGTATTTCTGGTACCGAAGAAGGACTGCGACGCGATGCGACCGGTGGTGGATCTGTCGGCCCTCAACGGGCACATCGTGAACACGCGATTTCGGATGCTGACGGTGCACCAGGTACGACTGGCCCTGCGGCCTCTGTCGTGGGTAGTGTCGCTGGACCTCAAGGATGCGTATTGGCACGTCCCTATACATCCTCGTTTCCAGCGATTCTTGGCCGTTCGGACTTCCGATCGCGTGTTCATGTTCGACAGGCTTCCCTTCGGTCTCAACATCGCGCCGCGGATCTTCTCGAAACTGGTGAAGCAGGCTCTGGATCCTCTCCTCAGGGGCGGCCTCCAGATCCTGTTTTACTTGGACGATTGGTTGATAGTTTCAGACACCCTAGAACACTGCGTTCGCGACACCCTCACCGTAGTTCGACACATCACACAGTTAGGGTTCAACATCAACATTCCCAAGTCCCGCCTGACCCCGTCGCGTGTCGTGACGTGGGTAGGTCTCGAATGGGATCTGACAAACGCTACGGTTACCCAGAGTCAGCCAAACGCGGTGAAACTTCGCAGGAAGGTTTTCGCCGTGTTGCACTCGGTCTCCCTCACGAGGAGGATCTGGGACTCGTTAGTGGGTTCCCTCAATTGGGCTGCTCTGACCATTCCCTTAGGGAGGCTCAGGCTGCGCCGCCTAATCCTCATGGGCAACAGGGTGTTTCCGTTGGTCCCTATGGATCGGCTCATGCCGATCCCGCGTTCCATTCACAGACACTTAGGACACTGGGTTGCTCGGGGCACGCTCTCTGCGGCTGTGCCCTGGACCGCCCCCCCCGCCGACGATCTGGGTGGATACAGATGCGTCGAGCGAGGTGGGGTGGGGTTACCAATCCAACCTGGGACATCAACAACACGGCAGATGGGTGGGACACACACACCTACACATCAATGCCCTCGAACTCTTGGTTCCCTTGTTCTTCCTGCGGGACCACGCGCTGGCCCTTCGGGGCCTGTCGGTGGCCTTCAGGATGGACAATCAGACAGCTGTTCACTGTATCCAAAAGCAGGGGTCCTCCAGGTCTTTGACTCTGTTGGGGATCTCCGAGAAGTTGTTCTTCCTCGCGAACCGACACAACATCTCCCTGCACGCCTCCTACCTGCCCGGGTCTGCCAACCTGTGGGCGGACGCCCTGTCGCGAGGACAGGGCGTTCTTGTAGAATGGGCAATGAAACAGACTGTATTCGACGACCTAGCGGCTTCCTGGGGTGTTCCGGAGGTCGACTTGTTCGCATCGAAGGAGACGCGCAAGTTGCCTCGATACCTATCCCTCCGGACTCGTACTCCGGAGGGGGGTCCGGACGCTTTCATGGAAGACTGGAGCAGGTGGCAGTCGATATACATATTTCCGCCACCAGACGCACTGTTGATGTGCAAAGTCCTCGCGCGGCTGCGGCTGTACCGCGGCAGAGTCTGGCTCATAGCGCCTCTGTGGCCGGCCCAGGCTTGGTACTCCCAGTTGAAGCGGTGGTGCCCGAGTCCGGTCCCTCTCCCTCTCTCACACTTCCACTTGAGCCAGGTTGGCGACCTACGGACCTCGTTGGCCTTCGCATCGTGGATGTTCGTGAGGCACGGTGGCTCCCGGTCCACGGACGGGATCTGACTGACTTCCTGAAGCGTTCATGGACGACTTCGACTTGGGGGACTTACGAGTCCCACTGGAAGTCTTTTACTAGGTGGATACAGGACACTCGCCAGACTGTTAGCTCTCCTTCCCTCGTACTACACTACTTGTTTCACCTCTTCCGTACACGTCGCTTTCAGGTCAACACTATACGTAACCACTTGTCTGCCATCCGGGAGGTCTTTGAGTCCGTCACTGGGCTGGTCGTTCCTCCGAAGGAGCTGGATTCCTTCATGAAGGCTGCCTTCCGGGAACGGCCCCCTCCGCGCCAGATCCCTCCTCAGTGGGATCTGGGGCGTGCTCTGGACCTTCTGGCTTCACACACATATACACGGGACACTACACCGGTTCAGTTGCTGGAGCGTACTCTCTTCCTTGTCGCTCTGGCCACTGGGGATAGGGTGTCTGAACTAGCTGCCATGTCACGGTCCCAGGAATGCATGCGATTCTCCCCGTCATTGAATGTCGTCACGTTGGCCCCCTCCCCTCATTTTGTTGCCAAGAATGAGAGAGAGACCCACGTTTTCAAGCCTTTCACCATCCAGGCTTTAAAACGTGGGCATACTCACCATGTGTTGTGCCCGGTGCAGGCCTTGCACTCTTATGTTGAGTCTGTGGCTCCGTCTTCGGGGACTGCTGTGTGGGTGTCTCCTCGGACTGGTGGGAGGCTTTCGAAGGTACAGATAGGACGCCACATTTGTCGGGTTATTCGTGCCAGTAACCCTGCTTGTCGGGGTTCTGCGCACGATGTGCGGTCCTTTGCTGCCTCCTTACGGTTCCTGCAGACTCGTTCGTTGCCTGACGTCGCCTCGGCAGGTTTGTGGTCGTCTATCGATACCTTCATCTCCTCCTACCTCTCCATGTCCATTGTTAGACCCCCTCGGCCTGTGATAGCTCTCGGGCGTCGTGTTTCCTAGAGCTCTTGCGAGGTTGCCTGGTCTTCCCCCCTTGTCACTCTTTCTTTTCCTTTGTTTTCTTTGCAAAAGGGGGGGGGGAGTACGGGTTTGTAACACTGGATTACAAGTTTGGGATTATGTTATATGTATACAGTACATAAGTGTTTTTGCCTCTTTGACAATGGTGTTTTTCAGTTTGTGTTCCTTGTTTTTGTTCAATTGGAAGAAAAGGGATTTTATGTACAGTGCTTTTTGGTTTAAGACAAGTCTATGATTTTGCATTAATATGAATGACGGGCACGTGTTAAAACTGCTCTTTTTAGCTACTCCTCAGTTTTTCACGCTTTATTAAACTCTCTTGTTTACCTTGTGTTTCTTTGTCATTCATACTTTTGTCTTATGCATTGGTTTTTTTGGTATGTTGGGCTTGGATGTCCTCCTTCTATTTGTTATGCAGCCTTGACGTTGGATTTGCCAAGACTACTAACAAATTGGGAGGTTTGACGTACCTCCCAACCTACCAAATAGGAAAACCTACTATTTGGTAGTAGTCTTGGAAAATCCAACGTACATATTACCCTCCCTCACTCCGGACCCCTGCCCATCCGCGTTCTTCTGCTAGCGTGAGATGTGATAACAAGAGAGGGTCGCTTATGCGCACGTTCGACAGGGATCGGCGCATAACGGAACACGGGATGGGCCTTGAGCGGTAACTAAGGTAAACCCCTTTTTCTTCTCTTCTAATGCTTTTTTCACCTTCGGTGGTAGTTTTGGTTAATGTACAACGTCTCCTAGAGCAAGATAAGGAGTAGACTCTAGACGTTTTCTTTTTAACCGCGGTTGGAATGACGACATAGCAGTCAAAATAGACAAGTCGTCATTGCAATTAGGTTAATAGCCTTGACGTTGGATTTTCAAAGACTACTACCAAATAGTAGGTTTTCCTATTTGGTAGGTTGGGAGGTACGTCAAACCTCCCAATCACTCACATTGGCAAGCCTTTACTTCCTGGATTGTCAGAACGGAACAGAATGTGCCGTCAGTGGCTTTAATTTTCAATTACTGTACTTGAATTATCTGTTTGAACAGAAACATTTATCGGTGGTAACATTAAAAAATCACTTAACTGCAATTAGAGTGCCCTTTTTAGACCTTACAGGTCTTTCCATACCGGTGGCGGAGGAAACAGGTTTTATGAGAGCTTGTTTTAAACTTCGCCCACCTCCCCGTCAGCTCATGCCTACTTGGTCTCTCGACAAAGCTTTGTCTTTACTTCACTCTCGTCTGTACCAAAATACTGCAGACTTTGCTTTACTCTTAAAAAAGGCGGTTTTCCTTATGGCTTTGGCCACCGGGAACAGAGTGTCTGAGCTGGCGGCGATGAGCAACACACCCAATTGCCTTAGGTTTGGTAGACTTAACGAATGTATTTACATTGCGCCTTCCCCAGGTTTTGTAGCCAAGAATGAGCACAGTGCACACGTGTTTTCAGAGTTCACGGTGCCAGCATTAAAAAGGGGAAAGGTGCATCATAATCTATGTCCAGTGCAAGCTCTAACCAAATATTTGAGAGTAGCTCCTCTAAACCCCCAAGGTGCTTTATGGGTAGCAAGTACGGGTAAACGCTTACTTAAACGACGATTAGCATCTCTTCTGGTCGAAGTCATTAAAGAGAGTAATCCCGGCGTGGTGGGTAGGGCCCACGATTTACGCAAATGGGCAGCCTCTTTACGTTTCCTGAAAAACTTTTCAGTGGAAGATATCGCGTCCACTCAATTGTGGGCGTCTAATCATACGTTTTTGTCTAGATACTTGTCAGTTGCTCTAGACAAACCTTCCTTACCATGTATAGCTTTAAGGCAGAGGGTCTAGGTGGCCCTACAGTCACTTTTGTTTATTTTCACAAAGGGGGGGGGGGGGGGTGCAGTCAGTTGACATAGGACACCCTAGACCCCGCCGAAGTATGAGAGCTGTGATACAATGTAAGGTTAATGTGATATAAAATTTCTCAGAGAGAAATTGTGCTAGTACAATGTTAGTACAAAACAACAGGGTTGTTATAGTAGTGTTAACTGCGAAAGCAATTTAATTTTAGAATCAGTGGAGATCCTTTGCAATTTATCTCCACGATTATGTTGGGGTTTATGATGTGCACATATAAGCTTATAACTTGTTATTTTTGTCACCACTCGTTGAGTGGGGTGCCTTTGTAACTACAGATCTGTGTTCAGAATCTTTAGGGTTACCCATTTTGTCAGGCAGGCTTCTTTGAAGCACGCACCTGCCTGAACCCCTTTTTCTTGTATTTTTTCGGCGACGCCAATGATTAAATATATTTTTCAAGAATAAGAATACTATGTGGTTGTTTTTATTATCTACTTTTCTAGAGTTATGATATGATTACGAATGTCCCCCTCCAGTCTTAGAAATCAGGCATGTTCGTCAATGATGGAGGGGCCACTAATAAATTATAGGTTTGACTCCTGTAAGGAGATAAAGAAAACCTAATATTTAGTAGTGGCCCCGTAATCATTGACGACTGGGGCCCTCCCGACCGTCCCCTTCCCATTCGTTGATGTATTAAGGATCTTGGTTTACTTGATATGTCAGTGAAGGAGGAATGACGCCTGAATCAGCATCTGGTCAGAGATCCACACAAGTACATCCACGATATGATGGAAAGCTTATTAGATAGTTATTCTTATTTTCTTTTTGTTTTTATTTTTTACGAAGTTTTTTCGTAGTGAGAACCCAATTCATAATGACTGAAGCCATGAGTGAGGTCGCGTGCGCTCATGATGAAGGCTCCTCAGTTTTTAAATGCTCTGCGCGGTAGATTCAAACTACGGCGGATTAGTGTTTGAAGAGGATGCCTTATGTAATAGGCATGTTCGTCAATGATTACGGGGCCACTACTAAATATTAGGTTTTCTTTATCTCCTTACAGGAGTCAAACCTATAATATACACATCCTCTTCCTAAAACCGCCCTGCTCGTCACCTATGCATTTCTCCGTTCTCGTTCTCAGTCTCTCAATCACTACCCTACTGTACACCTTCCCTACTACCCTTAGAAGACATATTCCTCGGTGGTTACCACACACTCCTCTTTCCCCTTTAAATAAAGCATTATAATATAAAAAATAAAATTAACACTCAAGCCACAGTGCCCGTCATATGACGGGCGAGAGATAAATGGCCTATCCTCCGGAACCGTCATATGACGGGCGGCATTCTGAGCACATTAGGGGCTCTGAGAGAGAGTCCGCGCATTGGGAGGACAATTATAGGTGTGAGTCCTGGAGGGAAGAATGAAAACCTAATATTTAGTAGTGGCCCCGAAATCATTGACGATATGCCTATTACAGTATATAATAGCTCTCTTTCAAACGCCCGCGGTCAGCCTGTTTGAAACACCCGCCACAGGGGAAAGAGTGCCGACATAATAAGGGCACGCTCATTCTCTTATGGAATCGTCATTATGATTGGGTACTCACTACGAAAAAACTTTGTAAAAAATAAAAAAGAATTATTAACTTAAGAATTGCTACAATAAAGCTTCCCAACTTTGTGGATGTCTTCCCATGGATTCTATCCGAGACGCTGAACCCCTCGGCGTCATTCCTACTTCCATGATATATCATGATTAAACTTAAGACATCAACGAATGGGAAGGGGATGGAAGGGAGGGCCTGCATCGTCAATGATTTCGGGGCCACTACTAAATATTAGGTTTTCCTTCTTCCCTCCGGGACTCAAACCTATAATTTATTAGTGGCCCATCCATCATTGACGATATGCCTGATATCTCAAGACTGGAGGGGGACATTCGTGACAATATCTAAACGACTAACAAACCATCAAAGGTAGAGAAAAAACAACCACATAGCATTCTTAAATTTATTGTATAAAAACAATATTTGGTATAAAAAATGGAAAGTGAAGCAGATTGCGTATTCGAAAGTCAGCTTGTACGTAACCTTGCAGGTACATATGGGTAATGAATATCACATTGAAATTCAATAAAATATAGTTTCAAGAATACTTGATTCTTGTCAAAAACAAAGATAGTTCTTTGAACTCTTCCTAGACGTCAAAGTTCTGTAGGAACAAACAAATCATTTGGTTACAAACATTTGGTCTTTGAAATTAATTTGTACATATAACTACTGTATATTTTTGTACAACTTATCTTCTATATCTCATAGTTGCAACTATTGCTGATATACAGTATATTAAAAAAAAAAAAACCTGAACTGTATAACCAGTTCGACTTATTAATTATCACAGCTCGTATACTCATCACATTATCCGGCGAAGGGTCTGAGAGTCTTGGGTTCTCCATTACCTCTCCCCCCCCCCCTCCTTTTTCATACTTAACCCGGGAACTGCGGGGAGACTCTTAAGAGTTCCCCCGGCGGACTGCGGGAAGACTCTTGAGAGTAAGTAAAATAAAAAATCAACTTTTGACATCGAAAAAAAAAAAAAAAATATTTTTATTTTTTTATTTTTTTATTTTTTTTTGGCCCCTGGGCCATGCAAAATCTCAGTCCTCTACCTCCCCTCCTTCCCCACTTTCCTCCTCTCCTTCAGTTATCACCTATTTTCCCTATTATTCCCTTATTCTGAGGTATATTTTCGTGCTAACATTAGCGAGTTGCAAGCAGGGTGTTGTCATCACTGATGGCAAGCGAGTGCAAGAGAGAGAGAGAGATTATCGATCGACTGTGTCTCAGTGGCCTTGGGGAAAATTGGCGGGAAAGCAGTTTGCCTCACCCATACATTATACAACTCACGGGCTATATCTCCGATTTTGACCATCCAAACGCTGTTTTCATTCGTTTTATTGTTGTTTCAGGTTAATACCTTTATAATCAACCCATAATAGGCGCATATGGATAATTATTAATGCTATTAATGGTACAATGAATATTTTAGTGACGGAAACACCTCAAATACGTCAGCACAGGGGGACGTTTTCAATTACCCCCATGCCCACTTGTTAGGTTAAGATTACTCTTAAATCTATTACACAAAAGACCAATTAGACCCGTTGACGTAATGCCACACAGGTGAGTTTTGGTTTATCCAAGGCCACAGACAGGTAGCGCGTCAGGAAAGTATAATTGGATGACCACAAGCGTGTTAGCTATGTCTCGACTGAAAAATTGTGTAAGAATCTTAAAGAAACTGCCCACTTCCTGATGTCATGGGCCCTTCCCACTAGACCGGGGTTACTTTCCTTAATAACATCTACAAGTAATGATGCTAATTTCCTTTTTGTGATGCACTTGCCTGTACTATTGACCCATAAAGTTCCCTGTTGTTGAGGTTGCGAAACTCTCAAAAACTTAATAGGAGATTGTACTGGGCATAAAATATGATGAGTATCCCCACGCTTGAGCGCCGGGATAGTAAAATCAGAAAACACATGATCGCTATGCTCAATTTTAGCGATAAAAGTGGGGGACGGCGCAATTTGGTCATTTATATTGCGTCTCCCAAACCTGAGGCAATTAGGTTCGTTGCTCATCGCCGCCAGCTCAGACAGCCTGTTACCTGTGGCCAAAGCCATAAGGAACACAGCATTCTTTAATAGTGACTCGAAATCCGGCGCGTGATTATACTGTACTTGCGCGAATGGAGTAAAGACAATGCTTTGTCAAGTGACCAGGTAGGCATGAGCTAACGGGGTGGTGGGCGAAGCTTGAAAGACGCCCTCATGAACCCTGTCTCTTCAGCCTGCGGTATATAGTCCTGTTAAGTCATAAAAGGGGGTTCTGATAGCTGACAGATGGTTTTTCAGCGTTACTACGGAAAGGCGTTTTTACTCAAATAAGTAGTCCAAATACTTGAAAACTAAAGCTACTGATGCGTCAGTTTGCGCCGTTTCCACTATCCAGGTTGTAAAAGATTTTCAATGGGATTGATATTGACGCCTGGTAGATAGAGTATACTGATTTAGAAATTTATTAGTGACGCTCTCACCATACGGAGTTAACCATTTTGCGTTCTGAATGTCCAAAAGGCAAAAGGCAAAAGTCAGCGAGGTCTCTAGGTTGCCAATTGTCTTTAAGTGGAAGTACGAGATCGGGAGTGACACCGGGTTCTCACACCAAGTCTTCAACTGGTGGTACCACACCTGAGCCGGCCACAGGGGTGCGATTATTGAGACTATGCCCCGGTAACCCCATAGTTTGTGAACTACTTGACACATGCGTGAAGCGTCTGGAGGCGGAAACAGATAGATGGAATTCCACCTGTTCCAGTCCACCATCAATGCGTCTGGACCCCCCGCCGAAGTCATTTCCCGGCGGGTTAGGTAGAAAGGAAGTTTGTGGATTTCCTTGGACGCGAATAAATCCACTTGTGGACGGTATGGCTCTGCAATCATCTGATTGAAGATGTTTTGCTTGAGAGACCATTCTACCTTGGTGCTCTGTCTTCGTGATAAGGCATCTGCCCAGACGTTTGCTACGCCTGGCAAGTATGATGCGTGAAGATGAATGTTCAGCTTTTCCGCCAGAACAAAAATCTCTTCCGACAACTCTAGCAACTTCCGAGACCTCGTTGACCCTTGCTTTTGAATGCAGGACACCGCATTCAAATTTACCATTCGAATGGCTACCGATATCCCCCGCAAGGTGGAGCCGTGAGCCTGTAGGAAAAATAAGGGGACCAATAACTCTTTCGCATTGATGTGAAAATTCTCGGATTGGGACCAAAGCCCTTGACCCTGATGGCCAAGGCTTGACTGATAACCCCAGCCTATCGTCCCTGAAGCATCTGTGTCTATACATACCGTAGGTGGGGGGAGACGTCCACGTCATTATTGAGTGCAATGTTTCCCTCCTCGCCCAAACCGATAGCAAGTTGTGAATTAACGATGGAATTCGCCACAACTTTCCCGCCGGCAACAGCGGGAAATGTTTCTTTCCTTCCAGGATTAATCTCTTTACTTTCAACCGGCCCAACTTTACTGTCAGTTGAATCCAGTTGAGAGAGCCGACCAGGTATTCCCATGTCCTTCTCTTGGTAGTCAGACTGTGGAGAAACAAAAACAATTTCTTTCGAAATCTGTTGCGATTGTCCACACTCTGACTGAGAATAAGATATGCTGTGTCCCAGACCAGCCCTATCCACTGAATTACCCTTGTTGGGACAAGGTTCGACTTTGCCAAGTTGACCTTGAACCCCAGGGATTGAACATGGTTTATAATGTGAGTTACATGGTTTTTGCATTGACTCTCTGACTCCGCCACCACTAGCCAGTCGTCTAAGTACCACAACACTTTGATTCCCTGATTTAAAAGTGGCATTAGAGCCTGCCGGACTAATTTTGTAAATATTCACGATGCTAGGTTCAACCCGAATGGCATCCTCTGAAAGACATAAGTCTGATGCTCTATCCTCAAAGCGAGGAATTTTTGGAACCTTTTGTTTACCGGGACATGCCAATAGGCTTCTGTCAGGTCTAACGAGCACATCCAACCTTGCGGCGGAAGTGTTAGCCTGATTTGATTCACAGTGAGCATCCTGAACGATGCGTTGTGAATGTGTTGATTCAAACAAGATAGGTCTACGACTGGTCTCATCTGAATACTGTCCCTCTTTGGTACGAGAAAAAGTCTGGACGTGTAAACTGGGCAAGTTGGATTGACCGGGACAATGATATGCTTGGTAATAATTTCCTGGACTAGCGGCTCCACCTCTAAAGACACATGATTTATTTCTAGTGGTTGACGTAAACGAGGTCGCCGGAGCCACTGCCAGGTTATGCCCTTGCGTACCACTGTCCTTGCCCAAGTCCGACGGGGCCAAGCCCGATGACATGCCCAAAATTACCCAGTTACTTGACTGGGCTTGTCCGGCGTAACTACACTCGGATCCAACTCGCCCTCGACAGGCCCCGGGAGTGAGAGGGTTTGTGATATGACTAGTTTTTTTATGGCAGTGGGGTAGGGTTAGACGGCTCGCTAGTTTTGGCAGAAGTCGATCCATGACCTGATTTGTGTTTTGGTTGATTCTTATACCATTAACCGAATTATTTCCTTGCTTATACTTGGGCTGAGTGCTTCCCTGTGCTGGGGGAGACTTGGGGCCCTGAAAGTATTTGGACCCACTACGTTGAGCTTTTGGACTGCCTTTGGGCTTGGTATATGGTTTTGGAAATTTAAAGTGGTCCTTCCTAGCTTGGAAAGCACCCTGCTTAGCAGTATCTACCAAATTGAATACAGTTTTCCACGTATTGGGGCAAACTAAAGAGGGCATCAGTACTGGTGAAAGGATTACCCGGCGACCAATGTTGTCCGGCAATTTCTTCACCAGATAGACCCGTAGGTCTTGACGTGCACGGACGGCCTCTAACAAAGCTATCCTGACGTCGCCCAGTGATTGGATTGAATTTTGGAGTAGGAGGCGCCGGGATAATTCCGTGGTCTTCCTAACATCAGAGTCATTAACAGCCTGTATCATTCTGGTGAGGGACTGGGCTATTTGGTGACTTAGTATAAATTGGGAGAAAAGTCTGAAAGCCTTACTACACAATTTAAAGTCTCTATCCAGGTGTGCCGGAGGAGGAGTTGAAAAGGGCTCCTGCAGGTCCCATAAAAACAACTTGGGGGCAGCAAGAAAATTAAAGATAGCAGGTGGAACTCCCCTAGCTTTGATTATGGGCAAAGAGAACCAAGTGTGATTATCTTGGGGTATTTGGTGGGAGGATTTTGATGTGGTAGTTGCGGCAAACTGTTGCGCCTCAATTTCCCAGTCCACCCACGGGCCTGAACCTACCTGTCCTACCTGCAGGACCGGATTGCCGGACTGGTCGCTCACCGGAAGTGTATCCAGTTCCGGCATTAGCGAGGCTAGAGCTTTTATGTCATTTACGCCGTCAGTCTTGGACCAATCCGCAAATATCCGTGCAGAGGAGGCAGGAGGAAGAGCTGGAGTGGGGGAATACACAAAATACTCGTATGCATAGACATTAGGTATTGCTTTGATAGCTACATTCAAAATATTACCCGCTGTATCTTTTGCCCTCAGTTTTCTGTTCTTATTCATTTGGATTACCCACTCACTCGGTACTGGGAGCTCCCCCGCGATTGTTTGTTGTGCTATGGCTGCATTTTAAACCATAATAGTAACCCATGAACAATCGGGACCGTAAAGAAGAGGCATAGGGCCTTTCTTTATCGGAACCTTTTCTAAAGGAGGGGGAATAATATCCGTAATAACCCCGACATTAGTGGTAGTCAAAGAAGCAGTAACTGGAATACTACCAGCTGAAGTAGTTTGTTGAGTTACGTTAGGGAGGGGAGGTGGAACATTAGAAGGAACAACGACTCTGGTTGGCTCTAGAGGCCGCACAACAGGCACTATCGAAGGAGCTCCCGGCACGGCTGCGGGAGTTTCCGGTGATTTTGTTGGTACCTGATATCTTTCAATCATATTATGCACAATATACTGTAGTCTAAATCATCACGAGTTATACAGTCGGCCCTCGGGTAACGCGGCTTTTGTAGCCGCGGTTTTGCTCTAACACGGGTACCCCAAATGTGCCGAGTCAGCATCTAGCACGGTTTTGTTTCGGTAACGCGCGTTGGGTTGTGGCAGGTGGTCGGCATCTCTCGGCCCGTGACGTCAGACTCGTGACGTCAGACTCGGGTGTGCTCGGTGCGTGTCTTTTCCCGCCAAGTCAGTGTGCTGCCGCGTCTACCGGTGATTCCAAGTGTCCGTGCAAAACGTCTCTATTTTCGCTAGTATCACCGCAACCATGCCTCCCCCCAACAAGCGTCGGAAGTTTACGTATGCTGAGAAGCTGGAGATAGTCAAGAAGGTGGAAGGTGGAGCAAAGAAGGCTCATATTGCTAATAAATATGGGGTCATCGAGTCAACTATTAGAACCATCTTCAAGGATAGAGAGAAGATCTGCAAAGTTTTGAAGGGAAACCCTGGTCAAGCTAGTCTGCATGCCTTCAAAGTAGCTAACCCTGTGCTCAAGACTACAGAGAAACTAGTAGGCAGATATATAGATCGGCAAAATAGGAATGGGATACTGCTCGATAGCAAGGTTATTCGTCAGAAGGCTAAACTTTTATATCAACAAGTGGCCACCAAGTTAAACGAGCGTCACCCGCCACCATTCCAAGCTTCCCACGGCTGGCTGTGGTCATTCATTAGGCATCAGAAGATGAAGAATGTGAGAGTAACAGGAGAGGCAGCCAGTGCAGATACAGCAGCAGCAAATGAATTCCCTGCCTATTTACGCCAAGTTATAGAAGAAGGCGGATATACAGCAGACCAAATATTCAACGCTGATGAGACTGGCTTTTATTGGAAGTCTATGCCCAAGCGTACCTACATCCATAAGAAGCAGAAGAGTGCCAAAGGCTTTAAGGGTGCGAAGGACAGAGTGACATTGCTTTTAACATGCAATGCTTCGGGGTCCTGTAATTAAAACCCCTAGTGATCCACCGTGCAAAGAAGCCTTACCCCTACAGGAACCATGATATGTCCCGTCTGAAAGTCCACTGGATGTCTAACAAAAAAGCTTGGATGTCGGCTGCCCTAAGTCTTGAGTGGTTCGACAAGTACCTAGTACCTGACAGAACAGTTCTGTCGCCGAAAAAACCTAGCCTTCAAGATCCTGTTTCTACTCGACAATGCTCCTGGACATTCTCCCCTGCTAGTCGACTGACACCCTGCAATAAAAGTTATGTTCATGCCTCCTAATACGACGTCTCTTCTGCAACCCTTAGACCAAGAGATCATTGTCAACCTAAAAGCCAGCTATGCTACCAATCATCATCATCATCATCTCCGACGCCTTGCTTCCCCCTGGGAAACCCCCACTAGAGGATGGCCATGACAGAAACGTCTCCAAGCTACTTTGTCAAGACATGCCTCCTTTGCCCGTGCCACAATGCCCCTTCCACTACGTGGAAGTTTTTCTTCAATATATTTTTCCACTTTCTTTTCCCATACCATAGGTGGTCTTCCACTACTAGCGGTTCCACTCACCTGACTCCCATATATCTTTCTTGGCATTCTGTCTTCATCCATTCTCTGAACATGACCATACCACCTCAAAGTACTTCTCTTTATCCACTCAACCACACCACAATCAATGCCCAAAGCCTGCTCTTCCATTCCAAAGGACTCGTACACTTCCCTATTACTTGGCCCATCTAGCCTATTCATGCCAGCTGCCATTCTGAAAAAGCTCATCTCCACAGCTCTTAGTTTGAAGAGGTCCTCGTCACTTGCCGTCCATGTCTCGCTTCCATACGAGAGTGTTGGGAGCAGCACACTGTTTCTCAGTGACTTTTTTACTTCCTGGCTAACCATTCTTCCTTTGAGAATACTATCAAGTTCTCCAATCAC
This sequence comes from Lithodes maja, assembly GCA_037953745.1. Taxonomy (NCBI): domain Eukaryota; kingdom Metazoa; phylum Arthropoda; class Malacostraca; order Decapoda; family Lithodidae; genus Lithodes; species Lithodes maja. The sequence goes on along the minus strand of JBAKBP010004703.1, from coordinate 52,316 downwards.
TTTTCTCCCTTGCATTTTTCTCTCTTTTATCTCACTCTCCATTTTACCATATTTGCATAGTACAGCTCCCAAATACTTGAAACTTTCAACCTCTTCTAGTACTTCATTTTTCAATTTTATTTTACAACTTTTCTTGTGTTCTTTCTTGATTTTATATTTGTCCTTAAAATCTATAGTTTCATGCATTCTTCTCTCAAACACCATTACCTTACATTTCCCTACATTGACCTTTAACTTTCTCTTTTCACATACCCTGTCAAAGTCAGTGACCACTCTCTGAAGTTCTTCAGCATTTTCCGCCAACAGGACTGCATCGTCCGCATATAGGCATGTTAAAATCTTCCATGTTCTTCCCTCTGATTCCAGTCTAGCTCCCACACCCATTGATACAGCCCTACATTCCCTAATCACTCCATCCATGTATATATTGAACAACCAAGCTGACATGACACATCCCTGTCTTCGAATCCCGGTGGATCATATATACTTTAATTAATTTCATTGGGGGTGTGGTGGTGAGATTAATAAAAATAATATTACACCTACATTGACCTCAAAACTTTCACTTAACTTATCCCCTACCTTCACATTTGCCATTGCATTCCTATAAAAAGATTTTACTGCCATTAGCAACTTTCCTCCCACACCATATACTGTAAACACATCCCACAGGCCCTCCCAGTCTACTTTGTCGTAGGCTTTTTCCAAATCCATGAATGCTGCATAGAGTTTTCTGTTTTTGGCCAGATACTTCTCTACCAACAATCGCATTGAGGCTATCTGGTCAACGCAGCCCCTGCCCTTTCTGAAACCTCCCTGTTCCTCGCCTATTTTGTCATCCGTTATCTTCTGTAGCCTCTGTGTTACTACTCTTGCGTGTACCTTTCCAGGTATGCTAAGCAAGCTAATTCCCCTATAATTCTTACACTCTTCTTTACAACCCTTCCCTTTGTACAAGGGTACTATCACTGCTTTCCTCCAGTCCTCTGGTACACTTTCCTTTTCCCATGCTAATTTACATAACCTATGCATTATGTCAACAGCTTCTTCTCCTCCATATCTCAGCATTTCACCTGGGATGTTATCTACTCCAGCAGCTTTGCCCATTTTAAGTCTATTGATTGCTTCTTTTACTTCTTCTCTGCTTATCTGGCTTTCAACTACCCTGTTTATTCTACCTCTCTCCATTCCTATGGATGAGATCTTTGCCTTCCCCCTACTCTTTACAGCTAAGCTACTAAAATGATCTTTCCATACTTTCACCACACCATCACCCTCTACCACTTCCCCATTCATGTCCCTCATCCTACCACCTGAGACACTCTCAGTCTTCTTCCCTCTGGCTTCTTTCACAGCTCTGTAGTATGCTTTCCTGTCATTCAGAAACTGTTCACTAATCTTTCTCCCATATGCCTCATCTGTCTTCCTTTTAGCGTCTTGCATCTTGCTACCAAGACCTTTACAATGTTGGACTCTGCAACAGACACCCACAAAGAGATTGATCAGTCGTCCGACCTCGACTCTCCACCGCCCTCTCCACAGGATGCAGATCCAGATGACCCTGAACCAGCCCCTGAACCTGCCCCTGAACCAGCCCCGGAGGATCCTGCAATAATGACCGTATTTGTTAGTAGTCTTGGCAAATCCAACGTCAAGGCTATTAACCTAATTGCAATGACGACTTGTCTATTTTGACTGCTATGTCGTCATTCCAACCGCGGTTAAAAAGAAAACGTCTAGAGTCTACTCCTTATCTTGCTCTAGGAGACGTTGTACATTAACCAAAACTACCACCGAAGGTGAAAAAAGCATAGAAGAGAAGAAAAAGGGGTTTACCTTAGTTACCACTTAAGGCCCATCCCGTGTTCCGTCATGTGCAGATCCCTGTCGAACGTGCGCATGAGCGACCCTCTCTTGTTATCACATCATTTTTTCACGCGCTCCATTGAATGAAGTCGCTTTTGTTGTGCTCCTTTAATTCACCCTGTTTAGGTTAGTTTCGGCTTTTCTGGCCTTCTTTTTTGTTAGACAGATGTTACGTGATCTAGGGCACACGTAAATGGGCTCCTAAGTGTGTATAATGGAGACGCGTGTGGAAATAGCTTACCGAAGGTACGGGGGCGCCTGGCGTTCCTCGTATATGTTTTTCATTCTTTCTCTTTTCATATTCTTTTTTCCTGTTAGTCTGGGCATGGTTTAGCTTTTAGCTTCATTTAGCCTAGCTCGTTTTCTCATTCAGGAATTGCTATGCCCCTATGAGTTCTCATTTTTTTTTCATAGCCTAGGTGTACAGTTGGTTCACAATATGAGATTTCGTGGTGGCGGTGCTGTTTGTAGGGTTTGTGTCGGCCGCATAAATAGCGTTATTCCCGAGTCCCCCCTTTCGAGCCTTCACTGTGTCTCAAGGGCCTGGGCGCTTGGTGGTTCGTGATATCCAGGGGTACCCCACGGGGGCCTCTCCCTCACACCACAGGGTTTTTCGCCCCTGACACATTCTCTACTCACGGATAGGCCACCCTTTTTCTCGCCAGTTTCATTTATTGGTTTTTGTGTTCCCTTCCTGTTTTCACCTCCATCCTTTCATAGCCATTTGCCCACTCCTGGGGTACCCCACGGGGGCCCCTGTTTGTGCCAAACCACCCAACCTGCCACTTCTCCTCATGGGCTTTGCTCTATCTCTGTGGGTTGGGTGGTTCCTGGGGGATGTGCCTCCTCTCCCCTGGTGTGTCTTCCTTGCCTCTCCCTTGACCGGTTGAGTCAGGATATTATCAAGGAAGGCACTGCTCAGCTTGATGGTCATCGTCGCTTGGAGTTCATAAGGAGTTGACGCTTGTTTGCGGGCCTTTTTTGGTTTTCCTAGACGCTCCTCTCGCTTTTTCGGCACCGGACCATCTCGGCCGGTCCCGCAAATTTGCGGTGTGCTCGATTCGGTCCTCTGGGACATTTCGGCTCCCCGCAAATTTGCGGAGATCGCTGGGGGGTCCCGCGGAGATGTGGGGGGGTTGTGTCGGTACGGTTATACCTCCATTGGCCCACAAATTTTGCGGTTATAGTTGGCTTTCACTGTTGACCTTTTTTATGTCATATTGTTGCCTGATACTATATTGGTGTATGCACATTACTGGTGTTATAGGCCCTGCATGTAAGATGTTGAGTGGTGGTTAACACTTTCTCCATCTTTGCAGGTTCTGCTGGTGCTCTTCCGCCTCGGCCGCCCTCCTCACCTACCTCTGTGCTCCCAGTTTAGGGTTCTGCTGGTGCTCTTCCGCCTCGGCCGCCCTCCTCACCTACCTCTGTGCTCCCAGTTTAGGGTGAGTACGGATACCTGTTTGCATGTGTGTTCCTGTTTCCCCATGCTCCTTCCCTGGTTCTTCTTGGACATTCTCTCCACTTACTCCTTCGACGTGCTGATTCTGGTGTGTGTTCTTCTCGTGCTGGTCGGCTGCTTTGCTTTCGCCTTGGTTGTCGCTCCCCGTGCTTGGTGAGCCACGTGTCCTGCTTGCGCCACTCGCTCTTTGTGTCCTCTACGGCCTACCTCCCTGCTCTGTGTGGCCCGTGTCTGGCCCTGGTGGTTGTGCTGCTCCATGGCCCTGGTTCCTCGGCGGCGGCTGTGGCCTCTGCTTCCCTTCCGTCGGTGTGACCGATGGTCTCCCGCCACATTGGGACTGTGGGCCACCGTTCCCCGGCCTTTGTTGCAGACCGGCTCCGCGTCGCCCTGGGTGTCCCTGGCCCGACTGAAGGCCGTTCACCTGGCCCTCTCCCTGCTCGGGCCCTCTCCCCTGGGTCCCGCAGCCGGTCGTCCCATCGTCGGGGGGTTCCCCGGCTCCGTCCACGCTCTCGCTCGCCTCGTCATCCGTCCTCTACTGCCCCTCGTCGTCCTCCTGATCGCCTTGACGACGCCCGTCGCCCTCGTCTTGGTTCTCGCCCTGAGGCCGGGGTTAGCGGCTCTGCCCCTGTGCGCCCTCCCCTGGCCTCTACGGTTAGGGGCTCTACTCCCTTCCGCCCGCTTTCCCAGCCCTGACGACTTCCTCTTACGTTGTCCTCTCCGCGCGCGGTTGTTCGTGCTGTAGCTGGCCCTCTGCTCCCTCCTACACTGTCCGGGAGGGTCCGCCTGGCTGTCGTTGCTTCTCCTACTTCGCCTGCTTCAGTGCCTCTTCTTCCTTCACGGTCTCGTCCCACGGTGGGGGTCCCTCCCTCCTCCGCCTCGGTGTCGGGCCGCCCTGTTCTCTCAGCCCCGGGGATCCTTGCTCTGTTTCCCCCCGCGGCTCCTTCTGGCCTCCTTTCACCCGGCCAGCCTTCCCACTCCCGTCGTCCTGCTCCTCCTCCTTCTTCTCTTCCTGGCCTTCACTTCCCGTCTCGCCAGGGGGGTACCCCTCCTCTTGCCTCGGTGGGGATTCGCGGGGTTTCGGGGTCCCCCTTTCTCGGGAGCTGACGTGTAGCTGGAAGAGGGGGATGGTGCTGTTTCCCCCTCGGCCGTTCGTGATCGGGGTCGAGTCCCTCTACGGCGCCACAACCGTCGTCGCTCGCCTTCCTTGGGCCGCGACGCTGCTGGTTCGTGTCGTGGGTCTCGCTTCCGCTCACGCTTGTCCCTGCGGGCCGACCATTCTGGGTGGGGGGGGGGTCGCCTCTCTCGGTTCGATTGTTGGCTATGCAGGGCTGGGTTGTGTCACGCTTCGACGGGTGCTTGGCGTCGTTGGACGCCTCCCTCTTCTCGCTCTTCTTGGCGGTGACTCGCCCTCAGCGCCTCGCCCTCCCTACCCCTGCTACGGTCCCGCTCCCTTCTGCAGGCCTCCGCTCTGGTCAGACTTCAGCCGCACTGACGTCCTTCCGGCTGTTCAGTCCCTGGCTGTGTTGACGGGTCTGTCCTCCTATGGGACGGGTTTGTGCGACGCCGGTACGCCTGGCTTCGCCGTCATGCTCGGTCGCCCTCTCCCCTTGGAGGCCTGGTTTGCTGAGGCTTTCGCCTTCACACCGTTCCGTCGACGGCTCTCCTTCGGTCCCTCCCCTGGAGTCGTCACTGCTTTTGCCTCCTCTTGTGTCTGTCGGCAGGTTGGCCGGCAGGTTGGCCGGCGTGTTCTGGTCCTGGATGGGCGCGCCCATTCTTGAACTTTGTTCTATTGCTACCCCGTTCTTCTCTCACCCGGGTCAGCCCTCTGTCGCCACGGTTTTTCCCTTGCGACAGAGGGTGACGGACTTATTGTCTTGTCTTGGGTTCCCTCCAACCGTCTCTTCCCCACCTGCGGCTTTTCGAGGCGTCTGCGCCAGGCGCTCTTCGCGAGGGTTTGGACCGCGTTCTGCGGGTCCACCTTCGGCTCGCGGTGTCTTTGGTTCCCGAGCTGAAGGCGGTTTTGTGCGCGGCAACTCGGCGACGCCCGACGGTGCGGTCCTCGTTCTGCCGGCCGGCCCCCTTGGATATTCGTCAGGATTTGTTGTACTCTGCGCTCTATACGTCGGGGTTTTTTCGGCTGGTTGCTTGGGTATGCTCGCTTCTCTGTCGGCGGCCCCTGCTTCCGACACGCGACGACGCGCTGTGTCGTTGCGGACCCTGCTTACGTCCCGCACCGACGCGCTGTGTCGCCCGCGGGGTCTTCTCAGTCCCGTCCTTCTGCCGGTCCTCTTCGGGGTGCTGCCGCCTTGCACGGGCGCAGGACTGGGCCATTGCGGGCCAGTGCGTCGGTTCCGCCTCGCCCTTCTGTTCTTGCCCCTTTCATCCCCGCCGTGTCGGGGCTGGCCGGCCTTCCACTTCCGGCCGCCCTTCGCCGGGGTCAGCCCCGCGCCGGCCTGGGGTTGGGGTGGCCCGCCCTTTTCGACGAGGTTGGGGGGGGGGGGGGGGGGTTAGAGGTCAACGTGGCGCTCGTGCCCGCACGGCCCGTAACGGGGGTACCTCCACGTCAACACAATGTGTAGTTCTCTGGGTCGGCCTCCTTGTTCTCCTTCTCGCCTGGCCGACCGGATCGCTCCCCTCCTCTCGGGTGCTCCCTCGGGTTGTTTTCGCCCTTGCGCCCCTCGGTTGCCGCGAGGGACGTTGGGGGCGGCGGGTTGCGCGGAGGGGTCTCACCTGGAGGTGGACGTCTCGACCCCCTTTCCGCTCTTGTCACCGACGCCGGCCCATCTCTTCAGAGGTGGCCCACGTGCTCACTTCCATGCCCGGGCTGGGTAGCGTCGAGGGAGTTGACCGCCGGTCTCCCGGTTTTCCTCTCCCGTGTCTTTCTGGTCCCGTCGGCGAACTGCGACGCGATGCGACCGATGGTGGTTCTGTCGGCCCTCAACGGGCGCTTCGTGCACACACGGTTTCGGATGCTGCCGGTACCCCTGGTACCCCTGGTACGCCTGGCCCTGTGCCCTCTGTCGTGGGTTGTGTCGCTGGCCCTCCAGGATGCGTCTTGGCTCGTTCCTCTCCATCCTCGCTTCCGGCGATTCTTGGCCGTTCGGACTTCCGATCGTGTGTTCCTGTTCGCCGGCCTTCCCTTCGGTCTCCACATCGCGCCGCGGATCTTCTCCGCACATGTGGGGCAGGCTCTGGGTCCTCTCCTCAGGAGCGGGCTCCGGATCCTGTTTTCCTTGGCCGATTGGTTGGTAGTTTCCGAAGCCCTAGGCCTGTGCATTGGCGACGCCCTCACAGTCGTTCGCAACGTCGCACGGTTAGGGTTCCCCTTTGCTGTTCCCGAGTCACGCTTGACCCCGTCGCGTGTCGTGCCATGGGTCGGTCTCGCATGGGTTTTTGTCCGGCGCTACGGTGACCCGGGGTCTGCCGGCCGCGGTGCACCTTCGGTGGTAGGTCTTCGCCGTGTTGCACTCGGTCTCCCTCCTGGGGTGGCTCTGGGACTCGTTCGTGGGTTCGCTGCTTTGTGCCGCTCTGCCCCTTCCCTTAGGGTGCCTCTGGCTACTCCGCCTCCTCCTCATGGGCCCCGCGGTGTTTCCGTTGCCCCTATGGATCGGCTCCTGCCACTCCTACGTACCGTTCGCAGACGCTTCGGTCGCTGGGTTGCTCAGGGCTCGCTCTCTGCGGCTGTGCCCTGGTCCGCCCCCCCCGCCGACGGTCTGGGTAGCCACAGATTCGTCGAGCGAGGTTGGGTGGGGTTCCCGATCGAACCTGGGACGTCCACTTCCCGGCAGATGGGTGGGTCTCCCTCCACTTACCCGTCTATGCCCTCGGACTGTTGGTTCCTCTGTTCTTCCTGCGGGACCACGCGCTGGCCCTTCGGGGTAAGTCGGTGGCCTTCGGGTTCGACACTCAGACAAGCTGTCCCCTGTTTCCTTCTGCGGGGGTCCTCCAGGTCGTTGACTCTATTGGGGGTCTCGGTGGAGTTGTTCTTCCTCGCGGCCCGACACCCCTTCTCCTTGCATGCCTCCTCCCTGCCCGGGCCTGCCGCCCTGTCGAGAGGGCAGGGCGTTCTTGTTGAATGGGCGATGAAACGGACTGTGTTCGCCGACCTCGCGGCTTCCTGAGGTGTTCCGGAGGTCGCCTTGTTCGCATCGGGGGTGCCGCGCCAGTTGCCTTTGGACCTCTCCCTCCGGCCTCGCGCTCCGGGGGGGGGTCCGGCCGCTTTCATGGTAGCCTGGTACAGGTGGCGGTCGATATACGTCTTTCCGCCCCCAGACGCGCTGTTGCTGTGCCCAGTCCTCGCGCGGCTGCGGCTGTACCACGGCTGCGTCTGGCTCCTCGCGCCTCTGTGGCCGGCACGGGCTTAGTCCGCCCGGTTGCCGCGGTGGTGCCCGAGTCCGGTCCCTCTACCTGTCTCCGGCTTCCACTTGGGCTCGGTTGGGGACCTGCGGGCCTAGTTGGCCTTCGCATCGTGCTTGTTCATGTGGCACGGTGGCTCCCGGTCCCCGGCCGGGCCCCGGCCGGGCCCTGGCCGGGCCCTGACTGACTTCCTGCAGCGTTCCTGGCCGTCTTCTCCTTGGGGGCCTTACGGGTCCCGCTGGAGGTCTTTTCCTAGGTGGCTACAGGCCACTCGCCTGCCAGTTGGCTCTCCTTCCCTCGTCCTACGCTCATTGTTTCACCTCTTCCGTACACGTCACTTTCGAGTCGACGCTATACGTACCCACTTGTCTGCCGTCCGGGGGATCTTTGGGTCCGTCGCTGGGCTGGTCGTTCTGCCACAGGTGCTGGATTCCTTCCTGACGGCTGCCTTCCGGGATCGACCTCCTCCGCGCCAGGTCCCTCCGCAGTGGGATCTGGGGCGGGCTCTGGTCCTTCTGGCTTCACCCACGTCTACGAGGGCCGCTACGCCGGTTCTGTTGCTCGGGCGTCCGCTCTTCCTTGTCGCTCTGGCCACTGGGGTTCGGGTGTCTGCCCTAGCGGCATTGTCATGGCCCCGGGACTGCGTGCGATTCTCCCCGTCCTTGCATGGCGTCTCGTTCGCCTCCTCCCCTCCTTTTGTTACCACGCTTGGGAGGGCGGCCCCCGCTTTCCGGCCTTTCGCCGTCCAGGCTTTCCGGCTTGGGCATCCTCGCCATGTGTTGTGCCCGGTGTCAGCCTTGCGCTCCTCTGTTGCGTCTGTGGCGCCGCCTTCGGGTCCTGCTGTGTGGGTGTCTCCTCGGACGGGTGGGAGGCTCTCGCAGGTGCAGATGGGCCGCCGCGTTTGTCGGACCGTTCGTGCCCGTCACCCTGTTTGTAGGGGTTCTGCGCACGATGTCAGATCCTTTGCTGCCTCCTTCCGGTTCCTGCCACGTCGATCCTTACCTGCTGTCGCCTCAGCGGTTTTGTGGGTCTTCTATCAATTCCTTCATCTCCTCCTACCTCTCCGTGTCCAGTGTTCGACCCCCTCGGCTGGTGTTTGCTCTCGGGGGTCGTGTTTCTTGGTGCTCTGGCGACGATCCCTGGTCTTCCCCCCTTGTCCCTCGTTCTTTTCCTTTGTTTTATATGACAAAGGGGGGGGGGGGGTACGGGTTTGCAACACTGGATTGCAAGTTTGGGATTATGTATTGTTCCAGTCCATAAGTGTTTTTGCCACATTGAAAATTGTGTTTTGTTGTTGTGTTCAGTGTTTTTGTTGGTTTTTGAAGAAAAGGGATTTTGGGTACAGTACCTTTTTGGTTTCAGACAAGTCTATGTTTTTGCATTACTATGAATGACGGGCATGTGTTAAAACTGTTCTTTTTAGCTACTCCTCAGTTTTTCACTCTTTTATTAGACTCTCTTGTTTAAATTGTGTCTTTGTCATTCATACTTTTGTTTTATGCATTGGTTTTTTTGGTAGGTTGGGCTTGGATGTCCTCCTCCTATTTGTTATGCAGCCTTGACGTTGGATTTGCCAAGACTACTAACAAATTGGGAGGTTTGACGTACCTCCCAACCTACCAAATAGGAAAACCTACTATTTGGTAGTAGTCTTGGAAAATCCAACGTACATAATACCCTCCCTCACGCCGGACCCCTGCCCATCCGCGTTCTTCTGCTGACGTGAGATGTGATAACAAGAGAGGGTCGCTCATGCGCACGTTCGACAGGGATCTGCACATGACGGAACACGGGATGGGCCTTAAGCGGTAACTAAGGTAAACCCCTTTTTCTTCTCTTCTATGCTTTTTTCACCTTCGGTGGTAGTTTTGGTTAATGTACAACGTCTCCTAGAGCAAGATAAGGAGTAGACTCTAGACGTTTTCTTTTTAACCGCGGTTGGAATGACGACATAGCAGTCAAAATAGACAAGTCGTCATTGCAATTAGGTTAATAGCCTTGACGTTGGATTTTCCAAGACTACTACCAAATAGTAGGTTTTCCTATTTGGTAGGTTGGGAGGTACGTCAAACCTCCCAATTCCAATTTTGGAAAAAGTTCCACATTAAGAATAGCATTGACTTTATTGTGGAAAGTTGGAATGCAATCAACCAGCCCACTATCCACCACGCCTGGCGGAATATTTTGGAGGGGTTACCTGGCCACAAGTTAGACCTACCAGGTGAGCGACAGACGGTAGAAGCGGCGGTTGGCCAGGCAGTAGGAGCAGCTTGTAATGTAGCAGGTTTGCAAGAGGTTAACGAGGAAGACGTTCGTGAAATGATTGTACCACCTGATCAAGATCCCGAGGAGTTACTACAGGAATTAAATGATGAGCTAGCAGAAGAAGCACCTGTCGAAGAAGAAGGGCCTGCAGGAGAACCTATCACCAAAGATTTACGTGAGATCGTCGAATTGGCTGACCGCTTGGCAGATCGTATCCAAAACAAAGATCCTGATAGGGATAGGGCTGCATCCACATCATCACAATGTAGAGCGACACTGGTGAGTGTTATGGCGGGTGCCCAACCCCGAAAGGGGTTGAAATAGGGGAGCTATCCCCCCGCCAAAGGCGGCTTTCTAGGGCCTTTCCTAGCTGATGCTGAGAGGATTGGGTTCTAGATATGTGGTGATGGGCTGGTCTATCAGAGTGAGAGTTAAGCGATCTCTGCCATACCCATAGCTTACTCTGATTGTTTCTTTTACTTATATATTTTCTAGATCTCAAGTGACGGCGTCTCTTCCGTGGATTGACCTCCCTACTGCCAACCTAGAGGTTGACAGATTGGGAGCCACAAAGTGTCACATTTTTCCTTTGCCTCTCAACTTTCCCTTCATAATTGCTGAGGGGCACAGGGCCTTGGGTGGGTCTTTGGTTTCCCGGGTGTTTCCGCACCCTCCTCAGCTCCCCGCCTTGGAGTGGCTTCGGTCACCCAGGCTTTATTAGTGGTAAACAGGGAGGGTTTTGTGGGGGCTCTCGTTTATGGCCTTGGCCTTGCTCGGGACCTTGGGGCTGTTCGGCCAGACAGCCTGAGGAACAACAACATCAAAACTGGCGAGTCTGAGGAGAAGTCTCTGTGTTGCAAGGACCTTTAGCTGCCTCACCCGTGTTAAAGAGACCGGGAAGGGGAAATTCGCGCCGAAAATTACCCGATAAAAGGGGAAATAAGAGGAAAAATAGCTGATAATTGAGGAGGGGGGAAAAGGGGGGGAAGGGTTGGGGGGTTGGGAAGGGGGGTTTGGGACACATATGTAGGAGTGGTAGAAAGTAATGGAGGGGAATTGTCTCACTTAATCACAAATTGCTTTGTTTTGAGTGCCACTGGGGTGTTTTCTAAGAGTTTTTTTTATGCTCTGGATTTATTGAGGATGGTCGCAGTGCACCAGAAAAACCTCTGAGGAGGGTCGCTGTTTTGGGGTTAAAAGGGTTGCCTGGAACGCCGCCATTAGGACAAGAGACTGAAACTGCACGTATGTGTGGAGCACTCGGTCTCATAATGTTATGTATGTACTGTATGTATGTTGAGGCTGGTGTGGTTAGCGGATACTGCAAGTGCAGGTGCTGTAGTTGCCAAATCAGCCAAAGTGATGACATGACAGGGCGGTGTTGTGACGGGACTTTATGGTATTATATTCTAACTGCAGAAAGGCAACCACGTCTGAGCCGTTACAATTTATGTAATGGAAAACGATATTAAACCATTGTATGTATGTATGTAGACAATCAACTCCCCACTCAGACACATACACTCTGCCTCTTTCTCTCTTAACCCAAGAACTGTGATAGGCCTCACGGAAGGGTAACCATAGCGAACGCGATAGACCTCACGGAAGTAAGACCATAAAAAAAAACTTCCAAAACACCCCCGGGGATCTCAAAACAAAGGAATATGTCATTAGGTGAGATAATTCCCCTCTAGTACTTCCTACCACTCATCCATGTTTCTCCCCCTTCCTCAATTATCACCTATTTTTCCTCTTATTTTCATCATTTATCGCGCAAATTTCTCTCCCGCGGTTACGTAGTACAGTATATCCTCCTATAACACGAATTCCTACAACGCGATAATCCTTAAACACAAGGGGGTGGTCCCAATAAATTACGAGTTTGACAACCCGAAGGGAAGGAAGGAAAACTAACTATTTAGTAATGGTTCCGTAGTCAATGACGTGAGAGCCTTATATATATAAGGGCTCCCCGGAGACCCCCGTGAGGGTCCCGGAGAAAGCATAACACGACCCAAATATATAAAAAGTACATCCTAGGGTGAAACCCTTTACTTAGTTCCTAGAGAACGTCATTAAAAAAGGTAACCATTAGAAAAAGAAAGACATTTTTTATGAGCTGATGCCGAGAGGATTGGGTTCTAGTCATGTGGTGATGGGCTGGTCTATCCGAGTGAGAACTGAGCGATCTCTGCCATACCCATAGCTTACTCTGACTGTTCATTTTACTTATATATCTTCTAGATCTCAAGTGGCGGCGTCTTTTCCGTGGATTGACCTCCCTACTGCCAACCTAGAAGTTGGCAGATTGGGAGCCAAAGTGTCACATTTTTCCCTTACTCCTCAACTTTCCCTTCATAATTGCTGAGGGGCACAGGGCCTTGGGTGGGGCTTTGGTTTCCCGGGCGTTTCCGCACCCTCCTCAGCTCCCTGCCTTGGAGTGGCTTCGGTCACCCGGGCTTTGTTAGTGGTAAGCAGGGAGGATTTTGTGGGGGCGCTCGTTTATGGCCTTGGCCTTGCTCGAGACCTTGGGGCTGTTCGGCCAGACAGCCTGGGGAACAACAACAACTAAATTAACTAGCGTGCCGTTATACAGTCCTTCCCTTGCACGCGTCCTCCAGCTGACCACGCTGAGTTCATACGTCCTTCATAGTCCTACTAAGTTGCGCATGTGCATGGGAAGAGGGAGGAGGGAGGGCCGCTTTACGTCATTGACTACGGAACCATTACTAAATAGTTAGTTTTCCTTCCTTCCCTTCGGGTTGTCAAACCCGTAATTTAGTAATGGTTCTCTCCGTCAATGACGTGAGAGCCTAAGAATACCAAGATCGGTGGATGGGACATCTCATGCTCAACGTCAAAGACTGGAGAAAACCAAAACTAACGGCTCGTGCATTAGATATAGATAACATTTAGATAAATTTAAGAAAAAAGGAGTAAAGAATAAGGCAGGGTTTCTGATTAAGCCTTAGGAAGCAAGAGAAAGTTAAAGGAAGGTAAGTGGAAGGATTTAGTAAAACTTAATAAGAGAGCAACTGTATAGTGTAAAAAACATAGAAGTTGTATATTTTTATAGATCACAAACAGATTTTTTAAAAGTGAAAACTTTATCATACTGTATTTATTAAACTCAAAAAGATTTTTGTGTATTTACCAAAATCCCGTTAGGCAATTAATTACCTCATTATTATCAACCTTACTTAACCCTAATATTAATCATCACCTGAGAGAGGTTCTCCAGTTCGGAAACACTCCCCCCCCCCCCCCTTTTCTCAAAACACAATTGTATAAGCCAGGATCTTGGGGAACCTCACTCATAGGAGTAACATAAACCAATTGCACTATTGTAATTAAAACAGAAATTAACTTGGCTTATGGAGGAGTTTCATGGCTACGCATGGAACAGTGGGACTCTTCAAATGTACTGACAGGAACAGTACTTGGATAAAATGTGTGGTGGGAGAACCAGACCTTTGTTTGTTTAATATTTTGTATGGAGTAATTAACCCTCTCACATCCTGATGCAATTTTTGAGCCTATTAGGGATACTTTAAAGCCTTTGTTACCGTCAGGGGTATCTATAAACCTTTAGTTTGTTTACTTCAACCTCTGCAGTTGTCTTTGAGTTAGCTGTGGGCAGAAAACTAATTTTGGAGAGGTAATTATAACAGTGAGAGTAATCTATTTCTTATTGCTAATCTGGCAACCTCTGCGTCCTATGGTCGTGAGAGAGTTAATAAGAAATCGGACAGACGCGGCCCACTCCCTCACCTCATGAGCCTTTGTTACCGCTGACGGTTCAGCAACTTAGATAACATCAACTAGAATAGATGCAAGTTGTCTTTGAGATAACCTTGATTTGTCATGTGAATAGATCCACAAATGAGACAGGTGTAAGGGTGAAGTTTGTTATACTGTATCAAATTATATCATGCCATCACAGGGCATCGAGCATGGTGTTGATCGTTTTGATTTATGGCCATAAAATCAAGGAGAGAGAACACATGATCTTCTCATTCATACTTGGCTATGAAATCGGGAGCTGGCGCCAGAGAGACCGCGCTCAGATCCTCCATAAAGTGTAATCAGTTATCAGATCTAGTCATGGCCGCAAGCCCAGATACTCGATGAGCTGTTGCTACAAAAATTAAGAAAATTCAATCTTGGCTATGAAATCAGGAGTTGGCGCCAGGGAGACCGCGCTCAGATCCTCCTTAAAGTGGAATCAGTTATCAGATATAGTTATGGCCGCAAGTTCAGCTACTCTATGAGCTGTTGCTACAGAAATTAAGAAAACCCATTTAGATCATAATTTGTCATATGATGGGTTGACTGTGTAAGGTTTACTGATTAATAAGTTTAACACCTTGTCTAGTGACTACTGTGGGAGAATCTGTCCAGATCGAGCTCGTAACTAAAACAAGTTGTAAGAAAAACTCCTTTCAACTTTTGAGGGGTAAGTCGGAAGCCAGTGAGATCAAAGAACGGCTCTTTAATGGCTGAGAATTGATTGTGTAGTGTGTTAATTGACAGTTGTTTGTCTTCAAAAGAGTAATTGAAGTACTTTAAAAATAAACTGACTGAAGCCATGTGTTGGACAGACTCTACAATCCACGTGGTAAATTGTTTCCAATGTGATTCATACTGTCTAATAGTGGAAGGCGTAAACTGTTTGGCTAACTTGTCGTGAACAGCTTAATCATAAGAGTTCCGCCATTTGACTTTGAAAAGATCCATAAAGCTAAATGTAGACAAGTCTGCAGGTTGCCAATCTGCTCTAAGTGGAAACAAGACGTTGGAAATGGTATTGGAATGGGACACTCGAGAGACAGATGAATGAACTATACATGTGTTGACCAGACTGGTGTTATAAGGCACACTTGACCCTGAATTAAGTGTATATGTTGCAAAACTTTGGACATTCGTGTGTGTCCGGAGGGGGAAAGGGGTATATCGATAACCAGTTGTTCCAAACCTCTGAGAACGTATCTGTTCCGCTCGCCTGGACCTCGTGCCAGCAGGTCAGAAGCAGGAGGAGTTTTGTCGATTGGTGTGAATTGGGATGTTTGACACTCTCCCAATACCAAAGAAGGAAAACCTTCTATTTGGTAGGTAGCCTCGGAGTATCCAACGTAGAGCTACAGTAAACTTCCGTTAATCCGAAGGGCAGCGGACCGGCCCTCGTTCGGATTAGTGGATTTTTCGGATTATCGGACTTTACCCCTATGAACCTGTGTATTAATGGCCTGACGAAAACATTGAGGCATTAGGCCACCCAAATGACACACACACATATCATATGTTCATGAAATCACTTCAAAAGTTTACCATTGTCATTGTAGCCTATTACCTACTTCAAAACATTTAGATTAATGGTCAAAGGAATCTGCTGATATAAACGTCTTCTTCTTCTTCTAAACACCATATGTCCGCATCGTCTACTAGCGAGTTTGTCTTGCTCTTGAAGATCAGATCAGATGTGGTTCGGGAAGTAATACCTTAACAACGGCACTTCCCTGAGAGGTTCTTGTAGTTTTCATTTTGTGATTTTCCTTTTGTGACGTGCTCTGTTATATTATATTGTATTGAAAGCACCCTTGTCTTGTTGTCTTGAAAGCACCCTTGGGACGCTCCGATCACTGAACTATAAATAGTAGCGTATCGGAACGTCCAAAGGTGCGTTTTCAAGCTCAAGACTAATACGTCCAAAGGTGCGTTTTCAAGCTCAAGACTGAATGCGCTTGTAGAAAATGCGGTGCAAGCCAGTAGCGCATCGGAGCGTCCCAAGGATGCGTTCAAGAGCAAAACAAACTCTCTAGCAGACGATGTGGTGTTTACGTTTATATCAGTAGCTTCCTTTGACCATTAATCTAAATGTTTTGAAGTAGGTAATAGGCTACAATGACAATGGTAAACTTTTAAAGTGAATTCATGAACATATGATATGTGTGTGCTCCATTATGTGTCATTTGAGTGGACTAATGCCTCAAAAAGGGGACTTTGGGACTTCTTGAAATTCGGACCATCGGGTGAATTCGGATTTGGCCTCAAATTGAAAAATTCGGACTATTGGGAGATTCGAATCATCGGTCGTCGGATTAAAGGACTTTTACTGTATATACCTATCGTATAATTCTGTTCCGCTCTGGAGCGAACAATTATCGTAATCACTAGCGCGATTAAATCGATAACATCTAGAGTAGCACCTTACTCTCTCTACTAGGTACGTTGTACACACTCTTGAGGCTACTATTTTAAAGGAAATGAAAATATTGATGAGAAAGAAAAGAGAAAATTGCAGAACATTGTCCATCCTATCTGGCTCCTTAAGCCGTTGTCACGGGTCCACTGCACAACCCGACCGGGTTCATTAAATCATCCAGGTATAAAGTTAATTAGACAAGATTGGATGGGCAGGGGTACGGCGTGAGGGCGGGATACTATGACGTTGGATACTCCGAGGCTACCTACCAAATAGAAGGTCTTTGGTATTGGGAGAGTGTCAAACCTCCCAATTTAGTAATAGCCTCTACGTCTCCAACGTAGAGCTAGAGTAACAAATCGGAGGCGGACATCCAAGCGAAAAAACACAAACTTAGCCCTTAGGAAATATCAGGACAATGGAAAGACTGACTTAAACAAGAGAGTTTATATAAAGAGTGTACAGACAGGTGCATATCAAGAGAGGTCAAGTACAGTCAAGTCTTATTCCATGAGATAACTTAGCCTAAGACAAAGAATGATGCATTTCATAATGATGAATATAAAGTCAAGGATCCCCCTCCCCTTCCTTCCGGAAGAAAGCAGGACGACCCATACTGGAACGAGTAAATACCGGTATACGCCGAATATGAGTACCGTACAGGATGTGACGAGAAACTACATGAGCAGTGTCAGTGACGAGCACTAAAAGCCATATGAGAAAAGTTCAGTGGTATGAGGACAAGACATACCGAAAGAATGTAGTATACTGAAGACTAGAAAGTATCACAAAAGCTTAGCCCAGTTATTAATCTTTAACATAGGTGCAAGTATGGGTATAGTGCAATATCCTTCCCCCCCCCCCCCCCACCAATAAGGAGGACAGGACAGGAGAAGGACAAGAGACAGAAGGAACCCCGCAGGGAGACCCTGAGGGAACCTGCAGGACCAACGCACTACAAGGACGCCCCGGTCTGTCGGTGGACAACGACAGAGAGGAGGAGACAAACATGGTGGGGGAAGACCAAAGCCCTGTGTCGGCAAAGTCCGGGCGAGAAAAAGCAAGTAAAACCTGAATGGAGCAGCGTACGAACGGACGGCATGAGCTGTGCCCTGAACGTACGGGTTACCGGCCCGAAGAACCCGACACAGGTGAAGTCCCACAGCACGGCGATCAAGCCTCCTATCGGACGTAGGCGCCACCCGTAATGTCAACCCCGACACTGGCCTGACCGAGTACACATACGGATGCAGGGTTTGAACCGGGCAGAACGGACGATGAACCCTACCACGTGTGGAAGCCGGTACAGGAAAGGCCGAAACAACGGGAGGGTCGCGTACGGTTGTAGCCACAAAACGAACAGACGGAGCCAAAGTAACTTACAGTTTCTTACAGTAGATCCTCTGGAAAAAGGCAAACTAGGCCTGTGCATCCAGCTCAGTACCAGTACTTGCACTGCTGCGGTCGTTCACGGTGTTGGCGGCGGCGGTAGCAGACGCAACATTTTTACTATTCTGTATTTTTGTTTTATAATCAAACTTCAAATCTTGTCTTCCCCATGCTTTATCAAGATTACTCTCAAACTCCCTTACTAATTCGGAATCGACTACATACTGGGGCAGTGCGTTCCACTCGTTTACCACTCTATCACAAAATGAGTTCTTTGCCTTCTCAAGCCTATTTCTTTCTTTGTAAATTTTCTTAGAGTGTCCTCTCGTTCTTGTTCCCTCCCGCATCAAGAAGATACCCTCACACACATCCTCATCGTACTTTCCTGACACTATCTTAAAAGTCTCTATCATATCCCCTCTCTTTCTCCGATATGCCAGTGTCGGAAGCCCCAGTGTCCTCAACTTCTGCTCATAGCCCGCGTTCTTCAACGTTGGTACCAGCTTGCTAGCTCTCCTCTGCACTTTCTCCACTGCTTCTATATCCTTTACCATATATGGAGCCCACACCTGGTTCGCATATTCCAGGTTGTCGTTGATGATGCTTTTATTTTATACTAGCCCACTGGGCCTAGGCCCTCTCAAGGCTAGTGGTAGAGGAGGTGGTACAGAGTTTAAAGTCACATATATGTCAGCAGTTATATGCACCAGCGCTGTATAGAGATTCCTGAAGATTTCTTCGTCAAGTGACACAAATGTCCTCCTTATCAGCCCTACAATTCTATTGGCTTTGTTTATCTTTTCCGCTAAATGTTCTGAGAAATTTAACTTATTGTCTATCACTACTCCTATATCCTTTTCTGCATTCACTTCCTCCATCGCTTCATACATACTGTATCCTACCTTGTCTATCTTGCTTGTCCCTATCCGCATGTACTTGCATTTTTTTGGATGAAAAGGCATTAACCAATGCTCAGACCATCCCTTCATGCCCTCCACATCTTCTTGTAGCAAACCCACATCTTCCTTACTCCTCACTATTCTATACAGCTTAGTGTCATCCGCATACAGGTATACCTCACTTACATTAGTTATAACTTCAGGTAAGTCGTTGATAAATATAACGAACAGCAGTGGTCCCAACACAGATCCATGAGGTACCCCACTTGTAATTTCCCTCCACCCCGAGCCTATTCCATTCACCAGTACCCTCTGTCTCCGATCTTTCAGGAAGGCTTCTATCCATTTCACACATTTCTCCCCTATATTATAGCTTCTAACTTTCTCTATTAACATTTTATGTGGGACCTTATCGAAGGCCTTCATAAAATCGCAATATACCACGTCTATTACATCACCATCTTCTAGAATTTGCATCCAATCATCTACCACCTTAATTAGCTGTAGTACCGTCGACCTCCCCGGCAAGAATCCAAACTGTCTCCCACTGAAAAGTTGGTTTGACTTCATATGATCCATTATTCCTTCTCTAATTACCATTTCCATTAGTTTACACACAACACTTGTCAAACTGACTGGTCTATAATTCCCTGGGTCATTTCTCTTTCCCTTCTTAAATATAGCTGTTATGTTCGCCTCTCTCCAGTCCATCGGGATTTGTCCTGTATTAAACGATACCTCAAATAACATTTTCAATGGCTCTACTAACATCTCACCTCCTTCCTTTATGATTCTTGGGTGTATTCTATCCGGTCCCGGTGACTTACTTCTGTTCATTTTTTCTATAGCCCTTCTTATTCTAGCATGGGAAAACTCAATTATTTCTAGTGCCGGTGCCTGTTTGATGGGAATAGTAGGCACTGCATCATCCGAATCCACTGTTAGTACCCCCCCAAAGTATTTCCCCAGCACCTCTGCTTTCTCCTTATCAGTCTCCGCTGACCCATGGACGGGAGAAAACGGAAGCAAGGCCGGGTTTTAGACATGGCAGCCATCTCCGAGACGCCGTCACCCGCCGCCAAAGCCAGAAGGAACAGTGTCATGGCATGGAAGTGTTCAGGCGCGGGGTAAATAGTGTAAGAGGCAGACGAGAGCCTCCGCCAGAGACCACTGAGGAGGAATCTGACGCGGGGTAGGCCTAAGTCCAAAGCAGGCCCGCATGAGGAAATCCAACGCCCTGTGAGGAACGACCAACCCCGTGAATGACTCAAACGGTACCCAAATGGCCAACAGGCGGGTCCTAAGCGTGGTGCATATGTTGGGACGCATCTCAAAAACAACCAAATGAGGTAGGGAAACACGAACGCCACCGACAGGCGTGTCCGTGACGTGTTGGTCATCCCAGAAGGAATTCCGTGCCAGTGAGAGACGGAAGTCTGCCACTGAGAATGTGGCCAGTGGAGAGGTGTCTTAATGGAAGTGCAGGACGACCAGTCTAGGCCTAAACCGAGGCAAAAGTAGCGCGGCCGTAAACGGCAACGTCCGTTCGAGAGCGGAAAAGTACCGACATCGAGCGGGAACGTCCGCGTTCCAAGGCGGGCGGAATCGTCCGTATACGGACTCGTACGTTCAGGCGCGGGAAGTGGTATGAGACGGCAGTAGTGCGTGAGGGAAAAGGCCCGTCCGAGAGCGAAGAGGCCCAGATGGGCCCCGCCGTAAGCCGAGGACCCAGGAAAGGTAGCCTGGCAAGTCACAGCAGACGTGGGAGCGTCTGTGGGTAACAGACAGCGTGAACACAGACCTCTGACATAGAACGGAAAGTCCCGTTCTAGAGCGTCTGTGGGTATCAGTCAGTGTGAAAACAGACCTCCGACATAGAACGGAAAGTCCCGTTCGAGATCGGAGGGGCCCAGGGAGACCATGAGACCGTAAAAGAAAGGTCCGACCTAGAGCGGGGAGTACCCGACCCAGGGCGGCAACCCATCGGTACGTCTGAGAGGTCTGTGGCACCCAGGAAGGTGGAAGGCCAGTAATATAAAAGTCTCTTCCAAAAGCGGAGGGGCCCAAAGGTAACCCTCCTAAAGTCACATCAGGCGCGGGAGAGCCTGTGGGTAATCAAGTGCACGACCGTAGTGGGGGGCAGTAGACAAGAAAAACTTGTCAGAGGAAAACACATCAGAACGGGCTACGTTCGCGGTTTTGTGGGACTGAGGCCAGGTAGACAGAGCACTGGAGCCGTCAATCAAAAAGTGAGCATTGTATGCCAGATTGAGGTTGCCACAGTGTTGAAAGCCAAACGCCCCCCCCTAGGCTAGGCCAAAACTCGGAAGTTAGCCTATTCGGCACTTGAGTCAGTTATATATGAAATTACAGGGAGCCACTAGGTACCGTACCCTTGATGAGGGTAAGCAACAAGGGATCGTAGCGACAGGAATACAGAGCACTTGGGCCGCCGATCAATACAGGGGCATTTATGCCAGATTGAGGAGGCCACAGAGTTGTACACCAAACGCCCCCCTTCTAGGCTAGGCTAAAAAAAGAAAAGAGCTCAAGGTTAATGAGGTGGATATGAGACAGCAGTATTGTGAGTATTTGTGTATTGAAGTAAAATGTGTAAAAGGATCAATTCTAATTGCCTCTATATATAGAAGCCCAAATAATAGCAGGGGAGAGGATGATAACCTACTGAAAGTAATGGAGGAGATAGATAATAGAGAGAACAAATATAAAATTTTGATTGGAGATTTCAATTTGCCAAGGATCAACTGGGCAAATTGTACTACTCCAGCGGGACAGGGTAGCCTGGAAAATAAGTTTATAGAGAAAGTGAGAGATTGTTTTTTAACGCAACATATTGTAGAGATGACAAGATATAGAGATGGGACGCAGGGGAGTGTACTTGATTTGATTTTTAGCAATGAAGAGGATATAGTGGAACATGTTAATGTGGATAGCCCTATAGGTCGTAGTGACCATGCCTGTATAAGCTTTAGTTGTAACATTAAATCGGAGAGGGATAATAGAAGCAATAGAAAAATATATATGTATGATAGAGCAGATTATGAGCTGCTGAGACGGTGTTTGGACATTGACTGGGGGGAATATTTGAACGGTGAAGACGCTGAAGGAATGTGGAGGAAAATTAGAGTCAAACTGGAGAATGCTGTATCCAAAAGTGTACCAGTAAGGGAATATAAGGATAAAACAAAATTGAGGAAAAGAACTAACCCAGAATTGCCAATGAAAAGAAAGCTTTGGATATTGATTAGAAGAAAGAAACGATTGTGGGAAAGATTAAAATTGTTAAAAAAGAACAGGGGGTCTAGTATGGAGGCTAAGGAAGTGGATCTGGAACGTAGACAAATAAACAATAAAATAAGGTGGGAAACAAGGAGGGGGGTGAAGGAGAGGGAGAGAGAGATAGCTAGAAATGTGAAGGATAATCCAAAAATATTCTGGAAGTACATTCAGGAAAAGTTAACAAGAAGAGTAGGGATCCCAGAGCTGGTGGGGGGGTTGAATGATGGGAGTAGAGCGGAGACTGATAAGGAGAAAGCAGAGGTGCTGGGGAAATACTTTGGGGGGGTACTAACAGTGGAGTCGGAGGATGCAGTGCCTACTATTCCCATCAAACAGGCGCCGGCACTGGAACTAGTAGAGTTTTCCCATGCTAGAATAAGAAGGGCTATAGAAAAAATGAACAGAAGTAAGTCACCGGGACCGGATGGGATACACCCAAGAATCATAAAGGAAGGAGGGGAGATGTTAGTAGAGCCATTGAAAATGTTATTTGAGGTATCGTTTAATACAGGACAAATCCCGATGGACTGGAGAGAGGCGAACATAACAGCTATATTTAAGAAGGGAAAGAGAAATGACCCAGGGAATTATAGACCAGTCAGTTTGACAAGTGTTGTGTGTAAACTAATGGAAACGGTAATTAGAGAAGGAATAATGGATCATATGAAGTCAAACCAACTTTTCAGTGGGAGACAGTTCGGATTCTTGCCGGGGAGGTCGACGGTACTACAGCTAATTAAGGTGGTAGATGATTGGATGCAAATTCTAGAAGATGGTGATGTAATAGACGTGGTATATTGCGATTTTATGAAGGCCTTCGATAAGGTCCCACATAAAAGGTTAATAGAGAAAGTTAAAAGCTATAATATAGGGGAGAAATGTGTGAAATGGATAGAAGCCTTCCTGAAAGATCGGAGACAGAGGGTATTGGTGAATGGAATAGGCTCGGGGTGGAGGGAAATTACAAGTGGGGTACCTCAGGGATCTGTGTTGGGACCACTGCTGTTCGTTATATTTATCAACGACTTGCCTGAAGTTATAACTAATGGAAGTGAGGTATACCTGTACGCGGATGACACTAAACTGTATAGAAGAGTGAGGAGTAAGGAAGATATGGGTTTGCTTCAAGGAGATGTGGAGGACATGAAGGGATGGTCTGAGCATTGGTTAATGCCTTTTCATCCAAAAAAATGCAAGTACATGCGGATTGGGACCAGCAAGATAGACAAGGTAGGATACAGTATGTATGAAGCGATGGAGGAAGTGAGTGCAGAAAAGGATATAGGAGTAGTGATAGACAATAAGTTAAATTTCTCAGAACATTTAGCGGAAAAGATAAACAAAGCCAATAGAATTGTAGGGCTGATAAGGAGGACATTTGTGTCACTTGACGAAGAAATCTTCAGGAATCTATATACAGCGCTGGTTAGGCCGCACCTGGAATATGCAAACCAGGTGTGGGCTCCATATATGGTAAAGGATATAGAAGCAGTGGAGAAAGTGCAGAGGAGAGCTAGCAAGCTGGTACCAACGTTGAAGAACGCAGGCTATGAGCAGAGGTTGAGGACACTGGGGCTTCCGACACTGGCATATAGGAGAAAGAGAGGGGATATGATAGAGACTTTTAAGATAGTGTCAGGAAAGTACGATGAGGATGTGTGTGAAGGTATCTTCTTGATGCGGGAGGGAACAAGAACGAGAGGACACTCTAAGAAAATTTACAAAGAAAGAAATAGGCTTGAGAAGGCAAAGAACTCATTTTGTGATAGAGTGGTAAATGAGTGGAACGCACTGCCCCAGTATGTAGTCGATTCCGAATCAATAAGGGAGTTTGAAAGTAATCTTGATAAAGCATGGGGAAGACAAGATTTGAAGTTTGATTATAAAACAAAAATACAGAATAGTAAAAATGTTGCGTCTGCTACCGCCGCCGCCAACACCGTGAACGACCGCAGCAGTGCAAGTACTGGTACTGAGCTGGATACACAGGCATAGTTTGCCTTTTTCCAGAGGATCTACTGTAAGAAACTGTAAGAAAAAAGTTAGCCTATTCGTTACCTGAGTCAGATTAAAAATGAATTGGAATAGGCTAGGCGAAAAAAACGGAAGTTAGCCTATTTGGTACCAGAGCCAGTAATTACGGGTTTGACAACCCGAAGGGAAGGAAGGAAAACTAACTATTTAGTAATGGTTCCGTAGTCAATGACGTGAGAGCCTTATACAGTATATATAAGGGCTCCCCGGAGACCCCCGTGAGGGTCCCGGAGAAAGCATAACGCGACCCAAATACATAAAAACTACATCCTAGGGTGAAACCCTTTACTTAGTTCCTAGGGAACGTCATTAAAAAAGGTAACCATTAGAAAAAGAAAGAAATTTTTTATGAGTAAAGATTAGAAACTATGAATGTTGTCTTACTAAATCAACTAGTGCGCCGTTATACAGTCCTTCCCTTGCACGCGTCCCCCAGCTGGTCACGCTGGGTTTATACGTCCTTCATAGTACAGTACAAAGTTGCGCATGTGCATGGAAAGAGGGAGGAGGGAGGGCCGCTTTACGTCATTGACTACGGAACCATTACTAAATAGTTAGTTTTCCTTCCTTCCCTTCGGGTTGTCAAACCCGTAATTTAGTAATGGTTCTCTCCGTCAATGACGTGAGAGCCTAAGAATACCAAGATCGGTGGTTGGGACATCTCATGCTCAACGTCAAAGACTGAAGAGAACCAAAACTAACGGCTCGCACTGTTGTAATTAAATAACTAGAATTAAGAAAAAGTGTAAAGTATAAAGGCAGGGTTTCTAAGTAAGCCTTAGGAAGCGATAGAAAGGTGGATAAAGATAAGGATGCAGTAAAACTTAATAAAAGAACCACTAAATATTGTAACACATAAGAATTGTACATATTATAGTACTAGAATGATTTGTAAAAAGGAAAATCTATTCATACTTATTAAACTCACCAAAAAAATAATTTTGTGTATTTATTAATCTAATACAGGGTATCCTGTATTAGAAATTAACCCTTAGAGATTATCAATCCTACTAATATTAACATTGAACAACACTTGTGAGAGGTTCTCCAGTTCGGAACACACTCCCCCCCCCCCTCTGTTTTGTCCAAAACTCCTAAAAGTAAGTCAGTACAGTATGGCCTGCCAATACGCGAGAATATGGGCGACACGCGAGGGCGCGGATTGGCAATTCGCGTATTAGCAATAGAGTATTATATGGGAATAAATCGATATGGGCGGCACTGACTCCAAGTTGTCTACTTTAGGCCTATTTATCTCTGTCAATTGCCACAAAAGGTACATATATGTATACATAAACATCCAAATCATAAGAAAATATAACAATAATAATAAACTCACCTTAAAATTAACAGTACAGTACAGTACTGTAGATATGAAGGGTGGGGGCTCCGAGGCAGGCCCCCTCCGAGGCAGGGCAAGTTCAGCTAATGTGCCCCGGCCCCGGCATCATCATCGTCCGACGAACTAACTGTATCCCTGGCATCTAGCACTCTGTTGAGGGCCAGGCGCCTTTGCTCCACCTGAACCTCCCTCATGAAGCACCAAAATCATCGTCGGGCATGTCAACCTGAGCAGCCGAGCCTGCCGAGATCGAAGGTTGGGGTTCGTCATCATCTTCTTGTCGAGGTTCTTGGCAGGCAAGGAATCTTGTCATTAAAGTTTGTCTCCTCTTGTTGACTTCCTGATGATGTTTGTCAGAATAAAAGCGGAAAGCACTGTCAACGCTCAGCAGGACTTCATGTGTTCTCACAGGGCACTGCTCCAGCGACCGAAATCCTTCCTTGAGTTGGTCAACTAAAGCCAAGATTTCGCTCAGTATACCGACAGACAGATTCATGTTAGCAGGTGCAGGGGCTGGTTCAACGTCGTTGTTCGGTTGTCGTGCTTGATGTGCTTGATCTTCGGCATCAATCTGCTCAATTGTGTCACCTTGAGTCTGTTGTTCACCTGCCTCAATAACCTCACGAATCTCCTCGGCTGTCACTGCCCCGAAACCAGCCACTGCGCGGGCCGCTTGAACTGCCTCTGCCTCTGCCTCGGTGACTGACTGGACTTTGTTGGCCTTGGGAGCACATAAATGTGGAGTAAGTTCTCGCCAGGCATGATTAATTGTGGCATCATTTATATCAGCCCATGCTAGAAGAAGGAAGTCGATTGCGTGTTTGATGGTAAAAACACGCCAGAAGTGTGTCACGGTCATCTCTGCCTCTGCCTGTGGTGCCTCTGCTGCCGCTGCCTGGGGTGCCTCTGCTGCCGCTGCCTGGGGTGCCTCTGCCTGTGGTGCCTGGGGTGCCTCTGCTACCGCTGCCTGGGGTGCCTGGGGTGCCTGCTCCTCATCAGACGATGATGCGAACTCCTGCTGCATAGCCAAAATCTCTTTATTGCTCTCTGTCTTCTGGCGTAGATAATTGTAGAGTCGTGTCTGGTAAAAGAGCTTCACATTCGATATGACTTCTTGGTCCAGTGGCTGTATGAGAGATGTTGTTTTTGATGGCATGAAAACAATCTGTACGTCGGGATGTAGAGTCTCTAAATAGTGTGGGTGGCAAGGGGCGTTGTCCATCAATAACAGGGCCTTGAAAGGTAGGCCTAGTTGTTGGCATTTGAGGCGGGCGTCAGGAACAAATTGCTTGACAAGCCAGTCAGACATAATGGCACTAGTCATCCACCCATTAGCGCTCTTGTACCAATAAGTTCCAGTGTCATTCATGTCGCGCAGGTTCTTGTAAGATCTAGGGTGGGCAGCTGTGTGCACCACTACAGGCCGCATCTTGTGGCTGCCGGAAAGGTTCACAGTAAACATGACAGTGAACCTTGACTTGTCTATCTTGCGGCCCCTTGCCTGTTTCACAGATTTGGCAAGATATGTAGACTTTGGCATACACTTGTATTGCAAGCCACTTTCATCCACATTATAAATCTGATCCTTTGTGTAGCCACCATCCTCGATTATGGTCTTCAACACCCCAGGAAATGTGTTGGCTGCCACCGCATCTGCAGACCCACGTTCTCCGGTCACCTTGATGTTCCTTAGGTCCTTCCGTTTCATGAAGCCATGGAGCCAACTGTTGGATGCCTTAAAATGAAAATTCTGGCCAGACTTTGTCCTAGCACTTGCGGTGGTGTAGAAGAGTTTAGCCTGCTGTTTGATATAGGCCTTATCCACCGGGACTTGCTCACGGTGTTTGCGGGCTAGGAATGCTGCCAGGTATCGCTCCATGACCACCATAGCTGGATTGTTGCTCCTGCAACGTTGGTCCATCATGGCAGCACCATAGGACTTCACGATGGTGTTGATCTTTTCTCGGTTAGCCCAGATCGTTCTAACTGTCGATTCCGCAAAAACCATTGCTCGACCGATGGCTGAGTTTCCTTCTCCTTTTCCTTTTCTTTTGATGACCTCCAGCTTCATTTGGTGGGTGATAAGTTTGTTCTTGCGAGGGGGCATGATGATGGGGGCAAAAAACTAATATATCACTGCACACGAGTCGGACTGCTGTTGCGCGAGCGTGGACTGAGGGTAGACTGGCGTATCCCACAATGCCCTGCGTGCCTACGTAACTGGCGTCCCTGCGCAGATGGATGCGCGGAATGGTGGGGGGCCTCGTGTATTAGCTGAACTCCCCAGAATTGCCCTTGTATCGGCCCCGGATTCGCGTTTTAAAGGTACATCACGCGTTTTGAAAGTTTTGGGTATGATTCGACCCCCTCCTCGTGTATAAGGTGAATCGCGTATTAAAGGCTCGCGTATTGGCAGGCCAGACTGTACTTGGTGAACCTCACACGTACTTGTAACATAAAACATGTCATTATTGCAATAAACAGAGATCAGTTATGCTTATGCCTAAATCTCATGGCTATGCATGGCACAGTGGGTCTCTTCAAATGAACTGAAAGATATTTGGATAAAAATGTGTGGTGAGCTGACCAGACTCTTGTTTGCTTAATGTCTTGGATAGCGTAATTGTTAAGAAATCTGACTGTCGTGGCCCACTTTCTCACATCATGGGCCCTTGTTACTGTTGACGGACGGCTGTTTTGATAACGTCCACTAGAATTGAAGCAAGCTGTCGTTTAGATAATCTTGATTTGCCATGTGAAGAGATCCATAAATGATAAGGGTGTAAGGGTGTAGTTGGTTGTACATACTTATACAAAGCCAACACTGGGCCTAGTGCCTGATGTTTATTCTTTTGTTTGAGGGCCATTATATCAAAAGGTGAGAATATATGATCTTCTCTTTCATTCTTGGCTATGAAATCAGGAGTTGGTGTGAGGGTAACAGCACTCAGATCTTTAAATTGTAAGCAGTTCGCAGCTCTAGCCATGGCCGCAAGTTCGGACACTCTATGTGTTGTTGCTAACGAAATTAAGAAAACACATTTAGATAATAACTTGTCATCAGCTTTGCGCAGTGGCGATATCGTAACCAATGAGGTTTAGTTTTCCGAGTGACGTATCTGCTACTGCTGAAGGCCCAAAACACGGTTAAAGTTTTCAATTCCATCTTTGCCTAGTACTTGCGACACCTCGGTTGGGTTACCTTCTTAGGAAGGTAATCAAGTCATACCCCACCTGCTCGTCGTGACCTCGCAAACACCCATTTCTATTTATTTTTTCCATTTGTTCTTTTTTCAAGATAGGGTGACACAAACGGGGACGGCGCTACCTGGGTTTATCCCAGGTAGTAGTTTAATTTTACTGTAATTTTATAAAGTGTTTTGTATATTTTTAACTGTAGGCTACATAAATATAAACAATGGCCGGCCAAGGCAAACGGAGGCAGAGTTTATTGGGAGATGAAGAGAGCTATGAATTTGAGGGATTTCTGGCAGGGGGTAATGAAGTGGAGGATCAATTGACTGTGGTGAAGAGACAGATGATGGGTCTGTTAAGATGGAAGGGAGTTATGGAGAATTGGAGGAGAGATATAGGTGTGAAGGTGGAGTCACTGACAGAAATATGTGGAGCCAGTTCAGTAGCAACTGCAGATGGGCCATTAATTGCTAACCTAGATGCTGTGATGAGGAAAGTAGATGAGCTGGAGGCAGAGAACATGGCACTCAAGGAGCAGCTAAAGGAGTATGAGGGCCATTTAAGTGAGAAAGTAAAGGGAGTAATAAGTGAGGAGAAAAATGAGTGGACAAGGGTGGGGAATGCTAAGGTGGATGCATTGGAAGAAATCATGAAGGAGCAGGTGGAAGAGAGAGAAAAGAGAGTTTGAGAAGAATGTAGTGCAGGTTTTGAAGAGCAAGGAAAAGGTAGTGAGGGAAACAGTAGAGACCAAAAAGGAGCCGACCAAACGCACCACTGAGATGGTAGATGGTGGAAAGAAAAAAACTGTCTGGGACCATCAGGTCCTGGTAGTGAAGCCAAAAGACCGATCCTCCGAGCCAGTAAGCCCACCAGATACAAAGGCAATCGAGACTGCTTTGGCTTCGGTTCCGGTTAACAAGTTAACTAGAACTGATTCAGGTGTACTGGTGGTACGACTTCCATCCAAGAAAGCCAAAGAAGATGCAGAAAGGGCCATCAATCAGTGTTTGGGGGTGGACAGTGCCTTCAGTGTCTCCGAACCAAAGAAGATGATGCCAAAAATGACTCTGGTAGGCATTGCTAATGACGCTGAGGATAATGAGATCATTCCCAGCATCCTCAACAAGAACCCAAGAATAAAGTCCCTGGTCGACGATGGCTTAGCTATGAATTTGCTATTCACTAAGCAAAAGAGTGATGCACACACTAAGACTGCGGTAGTAAAAATGTCACCTGAAATACGCTCTTCCATTGTGGATGATGGCAATTCTGTGTATGTTGGACTTGTGAGATGTCGTGCATACGATCGCTTCTGGGTAACACAATGTTACCATTGCCAGGGCTTTGGTCATACCAGTGACAGGTGTTTTCGGAAAAATGAGGATCCAAAATGCAACTTCTGTGCCGGTACTCATAACTCAAAAGACTGCACCAACAAGACTTCCCCCAAATGTATAAATTGTATGAGCTCCACATCAGTTACGGAGCCGCCAAATCATTTCGCCTCAAGTAGAAATTGTCCTTTAATGACAGCTCAGAGAAATAAAGTTATTGAGAACACCAATTTTGTAGGTTCAAAAAACTGAAAAATGCACATGGGAGCCGGTTGAAACTGGGTCTGTTGAATGTTCGTTCCTTGCGTAACAAAATGGATCATATTTGCGAGATCTTGGATGAACGTAACCTTGATGTATTATGTCTCACTGAGACCTGGTTGTTCGAGTCAGATCTGAATATTATCCAGGCGGCATTGCCTAAAACCCATTCCATAATAAATGTTCCTAGGCCTAGGGGAGATCATCCGGGTGGTGGAGTGGCAGTTGTCTACTCCACATCTCTGGTGAATATCTTGCAAATAAGCCATAACCCAGCCCCTCTTTATTATGAACTGTTGGAAGTGGAAATAAAACTCCATCAACAAATTCTAAGAATGGCAGTTGTCTATAGGCCTGGCCATCGTGGCACAGATAGGGGTTTTATGGAAGAGTTTGGGCAGTTTCTCGAGGAATTTTCTGCTAAAACTGGAAGACTTTTGATATGTGGAGATTTTAATTACTGGGTTGACAGCCCTCATCTGAAGCCATTCTCTCCTGAGTTCCTTGAGTTGACTGATCAGAACAATTTTGTAAACCATGTGTCCCACCCAACTCATATCTTAGGACACACCCTTGACTTGGTTTTCTCTCCTGTGGGTTGTGGTGGTGTTCTGGATGTTGATGTTGAGAATGCTGACCCTAATACCTCTGATCATGCTTTGATTACTTTCAGCTTTGATTTCCCTAAGCCACTCACACATGAAAAAGTAATCAGATTTAGAAATTATAAAAATGCAGACCTAAATTTGGCTAGCAGTGAAGTAAAACAGTACTTGGGAAGTATTGATACTTCCAACCTTACTTCAGATGAGCTGGTGGAGGTACATGGAAATGCACTTAAATTAGTGTTCGATCATCACTGTCCAGAAGTAGAGAAGAAAATCATAGTACGAGATGATTCGCCCTGGTATAGCACTCGAGTTAAATTTCTTAGAAGAGCGCGTAGAAGAGCTGAACGTGAATGGCGGAAAAATAAAACAGACTCTACATGGTTGCAATATCTGTCAGCCAGAAGAGCTGTGGTCCACAAAATCAAAGATGAAAAGAAAGTGTATTATCAGGGAAAAGTTGACTCGTGTGGTAACGACCAGAGGAGGTTGGCTTCAATTGTAAACAGTTTACTTGGAAAAACAAGAGTCAGCTTAAGACCTTCTGTACCCGATGCCGAGTTGGCTGCCAACTTTGTGGCATTTTTTGCTGGCAAGATAACTCGCATAAGACAGGAACTGGATGATGCTTCTGTTGGTGAAGAACTTTCAGTTGTACTCCAACCCCGACACATTCCTAATAATGTCCTCTCATCCTTTCACTCAGTAGAGGTGGTCATGATCTCGTCCTACATAAGAAACCTCAATAAAACATTTTGCCCGTTGGATCCCATAAATGTTTCCAAGCTACCAAGAGTCTATGATCACACAGTTGAGTTTATTTCCAAAATAATTAATAAGTGCTTCTCTGAAGGTAGCTTCCCACATTCTGAAAAGCATGCACTACTCCGACCTACTCTAAAGAAGCCTGGACTTGATGTTGAGAACATGTTGAACTATCGTCCTGTCTCCAACCTGTCCTTCATATCAAAGATATTAGAGCGTGCAATACTTGACCAATTACAACCACTACTTCAGCAGAATGAAACTATCCCAATTTTTCAGTCTGCTTACCGACAGCATCATTCAACTGAAACAGCATTGATTAGAGTACATAATGATCTAGTTGAGAACATTTGCAATGGTGTGGCCTCACTATTGGTCTTGCTTGATCTCTCTGCGGCTTTTGACACAGTGGATCACGAGTTGTTATTGAGTGATCTTTATGATTGTGGTGTGCGTGACTCCGCTCTCTTGCTTCTTGGGTCGTACTTGTCAGGTAGATCCCAGAGTGTGATGGTAAATCAAGTGGTCTCGGACTCGACACCCCTGCAGTATGGTGTTCCGCAGGGATCAGTTTTAGGTCCTATCCTATTTATAATTTATATTAGCAGTTTGTCTCTTCTGCTTCGTGCACATAATGTCACCTTTCACTTTTATGCAGATGACACCCAGATTTATGTGAGAATCACAAATATAGTTGATATACGGAGTAAGATGGAATTGTTGATGTCTGATATCAAGAAGTGGATGAGAGCGAGAAAACTTAAACTAAATGATGGTAAAACTGATATTCTCATCATCCGAGGAAATAGAAGAGCTGATGATATAGTAGGTGCCCTCTCCATCAATGTGGGTGGATCTCAGCTGCGACCGGCCAACTCTGTTCGAAATCTGGGTGTATATGTGAACTCCCGATTAGATTTCAAAGAGCATGTAAACCAGATAGTTAAAAGTTGTTACTTGCACATCAGAAATCTCTATTTGGTGAAGCCGTTTATAACCAGACGTTGCCTCCTGACGTTGGTTCACTCATTGGTCTTCTCTCGTGTTGATTATTGCAATGCCCTGTTGGTGGGTCTTCCAAATTATATTTTGAAGAAAGTTCAGTCTGTTCTTAACAGGGCCGCAAGACTAATTTTTGGTGTTCCACCTAGAACTCCTACTACATCTCTTCACATAGAACTGCACTGGCTGCCAGTAAGAGCAAGAATAGAATTTAAGTTGTGTTTGGTGACTTTTAAGGTTCTCAAATTTGGTGAGCCTAGGTACCTTGCGGAGCTGCTCAGGCGCCCACCGGCACACCATGGTGTAGTTGTGCGTCATGACAATGACCCTTTTCGTCTTGATGAACCAAGGGCTTTCCAGCAGTCTTCTTTCTTTGAGAGGTCATTCTCCTACATGTCTCCGAGGCTGTATAACAGGTTGCCGCTGTCCATGAGACAACTGAGTTCTGTTGAATGCTTCAAGAGACAACTTAAGACTTTTCTCTTTGAGAGAAGCTATGATCTTGAGAGAGGTGTCATGACAGATGGCTATAGAGTTTAGGCTATTTTGCCACTGCTAGTGATTGTTAAATGTGTGTTGTATATAAGCCTTCTTTTGATGCATTGATTTTTGTTCTTTTTTCTTTCTCTTTTCGAGCGCTAGTGAATTCTTCGGAAAAATTGGCGCTTATGAGAAATAAGTAACATGCTTATTATTATTATTATTATTATCAGAGGGCTCTTGTTATCACATCTCACGTCAGCAGAAGAACGCGGATGGGCAGTGTGACGCATGTCGAGTATGAGCATGCTGTACAGAACGCCCAGTCAGGCCCCACCCTCGCTAGGATCGTCAGGGCAGGAACTTTGGCTGTAGTCTGTGTAGAGTTTCCTAACTCAGTTTATGTGAACCGTTGTACTATAAGTATTATCATTATGTATTTTGTTTTCTTCTAAGTCAACGAGTTCTATTTTATATCATTAGATATAAGTATTGTGTGTGGGATTTATATATATATAATGATGCGAAGAGAGAGAGAGTTATGTAACGGAGGACAGTGTGCGCGCCACGAGGTGTGTAGGCCTCACTCCCTCCTCCCTCCTTCCCCCCTCCCTCCCCCCTCATCAAGAGCGTGGGAATCCTTTGTCGATCCCAGATTGAGAGAGCGAATGTGACGTCATGATTGTCGTTATGCTCGCTACGGGGCCGAGTATAAAAAGGGAGGTCTCGCCATTTTTAGATCAGAACTCATCAGGCAAAGCGACCTCTCATATCCCTTGCAACTATCCATATTCTTCCGACTGATGTGAACTTTCTCTACTCTCTGAACAGCCTACCTTCTTCTCTTCTCGTCCCTGTTTATAACCTCAATGACCCCTTTGGTGCAGATTTAGTCAGCCAAAGTATTATCGCTTGAGTTCTCACGAGATAAGTGCCTGTTAGATAGCCTATTTTTGGAAGGGTTAACTAGAATAGGATTGATTGATGTTTGTTGCACTCGTATATGCATTTCCCTGTGTACTATTATTCATGTTCCTGTTTTCTGCTGGTTTAGGTAATGCTAGACTGGGATAGGGTTCCTCGAGTTGTGATTTCCTATGAGTGCTAGGTTGGTTGAACCAGCACAATTGCAACGGAGACGTGGGAAGCCTAGGGGGTCTTTTTGATTGTGTACCGTGGGAGTTTAGCACTGTGTTGCGAGTGAGGGCTTTTGCCTGTGCCACCCAACACTGTGCTATCTCATTTGCTTGACTTTGAGAGGATCGCCAGGAGAGAACCAGATACTAGTGATCTGGATCTCTCAAGAGAGCATCCCGTCAATTACCGTAATTTGGCCGCACAGTCTTAAGGACCTCGCTAGGCTACGAGCCGCTTGCTCAGCCATTGTCTCTTAACCTTAGATATCCCAGCTAGACTTTGCTCGACCAGCAGATACAGTATAGTATTGAAGCTTCTCCTTATGTATATTATTGTTTAAGCACTATTGATTTCATGTGTGGCACGCTTAGCTACTTCAGAGATTAGTGGCCCACGAGCACAATCTTAGTAGGCTATTGCCAGTGCATTGTCGGAGTACTTCTTCTTAATGTTTGCCATATCCTATTGCTTATTCTTATAATTCTTCTTATGTCAATTTAAAGCCTTTAATTACCAGTGAGTTATTCATTAAATTGCTGTTCAAAATCCGATACTTACTTCTTATGAGTATTCGAGAAGCATCTAACTTATCAGAAGATTCCTTGCTTGATGCTCGAGGACTATTGTTTAGCGTAACGTAATAGTGCCGATCCGAAGTAGAGGGTGGAGGACTTCTTAAGTTCTTAGTTCAAGGGTGGATTACTTCGGCTTCGGCCAACACTATTCTTTAGTGTTGTAGTACTTTCTTCTTTGTTTGATTGTTGACCAGACTAGATAACTCCCGTCTTGCTATTAGTCTGTTGTGTGAAACGCTAGTACCGAGTTCTTGTATACCCCGTTATAGCAGATAGAACTCTGGAGGGTAGTGGCGTTTTTTGTTCGGCTGGCAGTACTCTGGGGTTGGGATCGTGTGTTTCCGTTGTGGCAGCGAGCCATACTCGAGTCCTGTGTAAGAGCCCTAGTGTACCCGAGTGCCCGGTCGTAACAAATGGCGACCTTGCTTAGGATTTTGTGAACAGTATAATTTTTTGCAGAGTTGTACAACATTTGTTTGTTCGTACTTTAGCGTACATATTGAAGAATATTTTTTTTTTGTAAGGCAATTAGGAGAGCATTTAAGAGACTCCAGTTAATTTAGTAATTAGTGCTTACATAAGGGAGTTTAACACTTTTGTCTCGAGAATTTTTTGTGAACTTCAGTATGTCGTGCCCTAGTATTGACGAGGAGCGAGAGATGCTATTTGAGGAGGTGCCGTTAGTAACTAGTGAGGAGGATGCTAGACTTTTTGTGAGTAAGCAGTACCATGTGACGGAGGAGAGGCTGACTGGGGTGAATGTTTATGGCTTGCACCTGATAGCCAAGGTTTTGGGTCTATCCAATGTAGGAGGGATGTCCAAGGGGGAGCTGATTTCCTGGGTGTTGCGTGGGCGACATGGGGTTTCGGAGGAGAGGGCGTTTGGGGGGGTTCCTCCCCAGATCCCCTCTCACTCGACTCCCACAGTGCCGTCCACTCAGTTGCCGGAGGTTAGCACTCTCCCACAGAGGGATGAGCATTGGAAGATTGGAGTGCCCTCGGGCGGTGCGTATGGTGGTTCCCCAGTTCTTGCCCCCCCTCCTTCAGTAGTGGCAGCTCCCTCTTCCGGCCTGTCTCCTGAGATGATATTTAAACTCGAGCTTGCTAAAATGGAGAATGAGGCTAGGAAGCAGGAGATGGAGAATGAGTCTAGGAGGCATGAGAAGGAGATTGAGGCTGAGACCAGGAGGCGGGAGGATGAGACTAGGAAGCAGGAGAATGAGACTAGGAGGCATGAGATTGAGGTCAGGAGGCACGAGGCTGAGCTTAGATACGACTCCGAGAAATATTGTGCTCAGATAGACTTAGATAAGACTCGTGCAGAGTCGACAGGGATTCGGATGGGCCGTGAGGGCCAAGTAAGAGAACAGTCCTTGTCCCACTTAGTCAAGTTGGTGCCGGCATTTAGTGAAACTGAAGTCACAGAATTTTTTAATCGTTTTGAGAAGAAGTGTAGGGAGCATAATTGGCCTGAAGAGAAGTGGGCAGCTCTGGTCTCCTCAAGACTTACGGGTAAGGGTCTGAAGGCTTATGATGCACTGCCTTTAGAGTCTTGCATTGACTACCCAGAATTGAAGAGAGCTGTCCTACGGGCATACGAGTTGCAACCAGAAACATATCGATTGAAGTTTCGGGGTGTTACGAAGACTAGGGAGGCGACCTTTCTTGAACATGCCCGGGACTTAAAAGATGCACTTGCTAACTGGACACGTTCTGAGAAAGCTGAGACGGCCGAACAGTTGACTGAGCTGTTTCTGCTCGAGCAGTTTTATAAGTGTACTGGTGCAGATATGACTTTAACTATTAAAGAAAAGAACCCTAAAACTCTACAGGAGGCAGCTGAGATGGCTGACCTCCGGCTATCATTAATTCGTGGGTGCGGGTCTGCCCAGCGTAGTGAGGCAGGTAACAAGGGGCGTGACACCCCACCCCCCCGAGTTAGTGATATACATTATGCAAACAAGTACAAGAGCTATGATACCAAGACTGACCACAAGACTAACACCGTCCCATTTAAGAAGGGGCCGGGCCCTTCCCAGTACCAAGGGAAGCCCAGAGGGGAGTTGGAGTGTTATCTTTGTCATGAAAAGGGGCACTTTGCAAGAGTCTGTCCTAGCAAACCACCTACAGCAGCTGTGTCTTTGGCCTGCAACATTGGTGTGTCTCCGAAGTCTTCTGAGTTTGCCCGGGGCAGTTCGTCAGAGGCTGAGGCACAGCCAATGCAGAAACACCTGAGAGGCTCGAACCCTGCTCAGGATGTTTTTTGCGACCATAGAGGACGGGGTTGCGTGATGTGGGCGGGGCGCAAGCATGGAGTAGAGGTCTTGCGTGATACAGGTGCTTCCCAGACTCTGATGAACAATTTGACTGGCTACCCTATAAATGCGGCTCGGGTGGTAGTGGTGCAGGGTATTAATGCAACTCGGTCATACCCGCTGGTGCGGTTGGAGTTGGAGGTGGATGGTGTGACACGTGAATTGGATGTTGGGATTGTGGAGAAACTGCCAGTGGAGGGCGTCGACCTTCTTCTCGGTAACGACTTTGCAATGCCCGCTTCTGAGGTTCTACCCTTAGTCGTTGCCGAGAGGACGGCCGACGTGAGTGGGGGAGAGCAAGAGTGTGTCGAGCGGTGCCAGGCACAACCCATGGCGTGTGCTGTCACCCGGGCTCGGACAGCTAAAGTGTCACAGCCTAGTCCTCCGTCTTCCGACCAGCAGAGGAACGATCAACAGGAGGAGGCTAAAGCTGGAGTTGGTTTTAAGAGTTTTGACTCGGCGGCTCTCCTGGTTGATTCAGTATTAGCACCTATGTTAGAGTCTGGAGAGGCCCCAGGACCTGTCACAGCTAGTGAGGAGGTAGGGCCGGAAGAGACTCCGGGGCAGCAACGTTGCACACGGAGAGAAAAAATGGTTGCTCAGTTTGATATTGGGGAAGGACTTGGGTTGCTTCGGAAGCATCTAGACAGGTTGGTTCCCTCAGATATTTGTAAACTGCAGTTGGAGGATCCGGAAGTTCAGAAGTGTGGTAATGGTGCTGTCGAGATTAAACACGAGGACGGGGAAGCATGTCATGTGAACCTGTTGGAGGAGTTTGTGAGGCAACCACCTGAGCAGCCTACTGTCCCTGCGTTGGTCTGCCGCGGCCAAGGTGGAGAAGGAGAGGGGGGCAGTAGGGCACAGGTGGAGGAGAGTAGGGATTGTCATGTCTCGGCGAAGCAGTGGGCGGGGGACACGAGTCTGGTGGCTGTGGAAGCGCTAGAGCACCTGTCTGAGCAGCAGTGTGCAGCACTCCAGCACCAGCTCGGTTCATACCCCACTGGTCGTGCCGAGCCCCTGAGTCTCACAACTCGGGCGGTGCGAGATGTTCCGCAGGCAGGTCATGTGACTGTTAAAAGACCGTTAGCCTCGTTGTTTCGGTGGTTTAAGGTGGGCGACGAGGCCTTGGCATGGTTGCCAGGTCAGGGTCGACCCATGGCTGCCAAGGGTGGTGGTCAAAAGGAGGACATTGAGCAGATTGGTAGGGTCGGCTGTGGTATCGCAGTGCCCGGTCGTCACATAGCCTCCCAATGCTGCTCTAGTCTAATGCAACAGCCCTACCACAGACCGACTGTATCTGGCCATGTCGCTAAAAGCGGTGATGCTGCGCAGGCAGATGTCGTCACAAGGAATGTGGGGGTGCGCATGTACGGTATCGGCGGGGAAGCCTTAGCTATAATGAACTGTGGGAGTGACTGCACGGGTGGTACTGATTGTCCCTCTCATGACCTGGCTGTTCTAGGGACGAAGGTGGAGAAGGAGGGAGACTACAGGTTAGAAGCTGCGGTCTCGGCTGGGTTGTGGGAGGGCACAAGGCATGTTGTTCGTGGAGACAGTGCAAGGCAGTTATTTACTAGGCTATGGCAGTACTTTCGCATGTTTGTTGCTTCTCCAGGCCTGAGGTACGGGGTAGAATCCGACATGCAGGCTGGAGATAGTGCAAGGCTCAGTTTAATTCCCTGCCGTATAAATCCTGCTCGACAGCCTATGGTGCAAGCAGAGCTGGATTACGTGTGGACGAAGGATCTGAGGGATAAGGAATGTCGTGAGTGGTCGTTGCTTGTAACTTTGTCCGAGCGTGCTAAAGAGGTATGTGGTTTTGTTGTGGACGGGAGTACCTACCAGTGCAATGTTATGCCCTACGGACTTAAGAATGCACCAGCAACGTGTCAGAGCCTGATGAATGAAAGTGAAAAGGACAATGATGCGCTGGGGCATTTCGAGATCTATGTTCCAGCCTATGGTCCGGTCGGTGTAGTTTACCCAGATCATTACCCTCTCAAGATCTTGGACCCGTTTCACAATCGGAATATGAGGCTGACCAGGTGGTCACTAAGGTTATTGGTATATAACCTGGACATAAGCCATATTGCCGGTTGTGACAACGAGGTTGCATGTGGTCGTTCAGGGGTATATGATCCTGGGTAAATTGACACACGGGTAGCCTCCTGCTTTGGTTTGAGTAGTATTTTGCGCTTGGTGCTTGTTGGCTCGCGGTTGTAGCCCAGCGTATTGGGTCGTAAAGCAGGAGTTGAGCGTTTGGTATAGAAGAAAAATAGGCTGCCCTTATAGTGCAGCCGGAAAAAACATATTAAAATATAAAAATCATATAAAAACTCTTTCTTTTTGATGAAGATAATTGTATAAGTTTGTCATAGCCTATAAAGTGTTTGAGTAGTCCACGAACTATCAAACGGCTGAGCTGTTGTAAGCTCGCTCTGGGAGCATGATATTATGTCTTTTACTATTGTTGGGAGGAGTTATGAAATGTGATTTTTTTTTTTTTTTTTTTTTATAAGATGTGTTTTAGTGATAAACTCAGCGTTGTTTTAGTGCCATGCGGTCGCTGGGTGTGAGGGGTTTGATGGGGTTCTGTATATCAGATTTTAGCTCAGGGTTGAGCAAGTAAAATCTTGGGGGAGGTGTGACGCATGTCGAGTATGAGCATGCTGTACAGAACGCCCAGTCAGGCCCCACCCTCGCTAGGATCGTCAGGGCAGGAACTTTGGCTGTAGTCTGTGTAGAGTTTCCTAACTCAGTTTATGTGAACCGTTGTACTATAAGTATTATCATTATGTATTTTGTTTTCTTCTAAGTCAACGAGTTCTATTTTATATCATTAGATATAAGTATTGTGTGTGGGATTTATATATATATAATGATGCGAAGAGAGAGAGAGTTATGTAACGGAGGACAGTGTGCGCGCCACGAGGTGTGTAGGCCTCACTCCCTCCTCCCTCCTTCCCCCCTCCCTCCCCCCTCATCAAGAGCGTGGGAATCCTTTGTCGATCCCAGATTGAGAGAGCGAATGTGACGTCATGATTGCCGTTATGCTCGCTACGGGGCCGAGTATAAAAAGGGAGGTCTCGCCATTTTTAGATCAGAACTCATCAGGCAAAGCGACCTCTCATATCCCTTGCAACTATCCATATTCTTCCGACTGATGTGAACTTTCTCTACTCTCTGAACAGCCTACCTTCTTCTCTTCTCGTCCCTGTTTATAACCTCAATGACCCCTTTGGTGCAGATTTAGTCAGCCAAAGTATTATCGCTTGAGTTCTCACGAGATAAGTGCCTGTTAGATAGCCTATTTTTGGAAGGGTTAACTAGAATAGGATTGATTGATGTTTGTTGCACTCGTATATGCATTTCCCTGTGTACTATTATTCATGTTCCTGTTTTCTGCTGGTTTAGGTAATGCTAGACTGGGATAGGGTTCCTCGAGTTGTGATTTCCTATGAGTGCTAGGTTGGTTGAACCAGCACAATTGCAACGGAGACGTGGGAAGCCTAGGGGGTCTTTTTGATTGTGTACCGTGGGAGTTTAGCACTGTGTTGCGAGTGAGGGCTTTTGCCTGTGCCACCCAACACTGTGCTATCTCATTTGCTTGACTTTGAGAGGATCGCCAGGAGAGAACCAGATACTAGTGATCTGGATCTCTCAAGAGAGCATCCCGTCAATTACCGTAATTTGGCCGCACAGTCTTAAGGACCTCGCTAGGCTACGAGCCGCTTGCTCAGCCATTGTCTCTTAACCTTAGATATCCCAGCTAGACTTTGCTCGACCAGCAGATACAGTATAGTATTGAAGCTTCTCCTTATGTATATTATTGTTTAAGCACTATTGATTTCATGTGTGGCACGCTTAGCTACTTCAGAGATTAGTGGCCCACGAGCACAATCTTAGTAGGCTATTGCCAGTGCATTGTCGGAGTACTTCTTCTTAATGTTTGCCATATCCTATTGCTTATTCTTATAATTCTTCTTATGTCAATTTAAAGCCTTTAATTACCAGTGAGTTATTCATTAAATTGCTGTTCAAAATCCGATACTTACTTCTTATGAGTATTCGAGAAGCATCTAACTTATCAGAAGATTCCTTGCTTGATGCTCGAGGACTATTGTTTAGCGTAACGTAATAGTGCCGATCCGAAGTAGAGGGTGGAGGACTTCTTAAGTTCTTAGTTCAAGGGTGGATTACTTCGGCTTCGGCCAACACTATTCTTTAGTGTTGTAGTACTTTCTTCTTTGTTTGATTGTTGACCAGACTAGATAACTCCCGTCTTGCTATTAGTCTGTTGTGTGAAACGCTAGTACCGAGTTCTTGTATACCCCGTTATAGCAGATAGAACTCTGGAGGGTAGTGGCGTTTTTTGTTCGGCTGGCAGTACTCTGGGGTTGGGATCGTGTGTTTCCGTTGTGGCAGCGAGCCATACTCGAGTCCTGTGTAAGAGCCCTAGTGTACCCGAGTGCCCGGTCGTAACAGCAGGGGTCCGGCGTGAGGGAGGGTATTATGTACGTTGGATTTTCCAAGACTACTACCAAATAGTAGGTTTTCCTATTTGGTAGGTTGGGAGGTACGTCAAACCTCCCAATTTGTTAGTAGTCTTGGCAAATCCAACGTCAAGGCTGCATAACAAATAGGAGGAGGACATCCAAGCCCAACCTACCAAAAAAACCAATGCATAAAACAAAAGTATGAATGACAAAGACACAATTTAAACAAGAGAGTCTAATAAAAGAGTGAAAAACTGAGGAGTAGCTAAAAAGAACAGTTTTAACACATGCCCGTCATTCATAGTAATGCAAAAACATAGACTTGTCTGAAACCAAAAAGGTACTGTACCCAAAATCCCTTTTCTTCAAAAACCAACAAAAACACTGAACACAAGAACAAAACACAATTTTCAATGTGGCAAAAACACTTATGTACTGGAACAATACATAATCCCAAACTTGCAATCCAGTGTTGCAAACCCGTACACCCCCCCCCCCCCTTTGTCATATAAAACAAAGGAAAAGAACGAGGGACAAGGGGGGAAGACCAGGGATCTTCGCCAGAGCACCAGGAAACACGACCCCCGAGAGCAATCACCAGCCGAGGGGGTCGAACACTGGACACGGAGAGGTAGGAGGAGATGAAGGAATTGATAGAAGACCCACAAAACCGCTGAGGCGATGGCAGGTAAGGATCGACGTGGCAGGAACCGGAAGGAGGCAGCAAAGGATCTGACATCGTGCGCAGAACCCCTACAAACAGGGTGACGGGCACGAACGGTCCGACAAACGCGGCGGCCCATCTGCACCTGCGAGAGCCTCCCACCTGTCCGAGGAGACACCCACACAGCAGGACCCGAAGGCGGCGCCACAGACGCAACAGAGGAGCGCAAGGCCGACACCGGGCACAACACATGGCGAGGATGCCCAAGCCGGAAAGCCTGGACGGCGAAAGGCCGGAAAGCGGGGGCCGCCCTCCCAAGCGTGGTAACAAAAGGAGGAGAGGAGGCGAACGAGACGCCATGCAAGGACGGGGAGAATCGCACGCAGTCCCGGGGCCATGACAATGCCGCTAGGGCAGACACCCGAACCCCAGTGGCCAGAGCGACAAGGAAGAGCGGACGCCCGAGCAACAGAACCGGCGTAGCGGCCCTTGTAGACGTGGGTGAAGCCAGAAGGACCAGAGCCCGCCCCAGATCCCACTGCGGAGGGACCTGGCGCGGAGGAGGTCGATCCCGGAAGGCAGCCGTCAGGAAGGAATCCAGCTCCTGTGGCAGAACGACCAGCCCAGCGACGGACCCAAAGAACCCCCGGACGGCAGACAAGTGGGTACGTATAGCGTCGACTCGAAAGTGACGTGTACGGAAGAGGTGAAACAAGGAGCGTAGGACGAGGGAAGGAGAGCCAACTGGCAGGCGAGTGGCCTGTAGCCACCTAGGAAAAGACCTCCAGCGGGACCCGTAAGGCCCCCAAGGAGAAGACGGCCAGGAACGCTGCAGGAAGTCAGTCAGGGCCCGGCCAGGGCCCGGCCGGGGACCGGGAGCCACCGTGCCACATGAACAAGCACGATGCGAAGGCCAACGAGGCCCGCAGGTCCCCAACCGAGCCCAAGTGGAAGCCGGAGACAGGTAGAGGGACCGGACTCGGGCACCACCGCGGCAACCGGGCGGACCAAGCCCGTGCCGGCCACAGAGGCGCGAGGAGCCAGACGCAGCCATGGTACAGCCGCAGCCTCGCGAGGACTGGGCACAGCAACAGCGCGTCTGGGGGCGGAAAGATGTATATCGACCGCCACCTGTACCAGGCTACCATGAAAGCGGCCGGACCCCCTCCGGAGCGCGAGGCCGGAGGGAGAGGTCCAAAGGCAAATGGCGCGGCACCCCCGATGCGAACAAGGCGACCTCCGGAACACCTCAGGAAGCCGCGAGGTCGGCGAACACAGTCCGTTTCATCGCCCATTCAACAAGAACGCCCTGCCCTCTCGACAGGGCGGCCGCCCACAGGGTGGCAGGCCCGGGCAGGGAGGAGGCATGCAAGGAGAAGGGGTGTCGGGCCGCGAGGAAGAACAACTCCACCGAGACCCCCAATAGAGTCAACGACCTGGAGGACCCCCGAAGAAGGAAACAGGGGACAGCCTGTCTGAGTGTCTAACCCGAAGGCCACCGACTTACCCCGAAGGGCCAGCGCGTGGTCCCGCAGGAAGAACAGAGGAACCAACAGTCCGAGGGCATAGACGGGTAAGTGGAGGGAGACCCACCCATCTGCCGGGAAGTGGACGTCCCAGGTTCGATCGGGAACCCCACCCAACCCCGCTCGACGTATCTGTGGCTACCCAGACCGTCGGCGGGGGGGCGGACCAGGGCACAGCCGCAGAGAGCGAGCCCAGAGCAACCCAGCGACCGAAGCGTCTGCGAACGGTACGCAGGAGTGGCAGGAGCCGATCCATAGGGGCAACGGAAACACCGCGGGGCCCATAAGGAGGAGGCGGAGTAGCCAGAGGCTCCCTAAGGGAAGGGGCAGAGCGGCCCAAAGCAGCGAACCCACGAACGAGTCCCACAGCCACCCCAGGAGGGAGACCGAGTGCAACACGGCGAAGACCTACCACCGAAGGTGCACCGCGGCCGGCAGACCCCGGGTCACCGTAGCGCCGGACAAAACCCATGCGAGACCGACCCCTGGCACGACACGCGACGGGGTCAAGCGTGACTCGGGAACAGCAAAGGGGAACCCTAAC
The DNA here is from genome assembly GCA_037953745.1 of Lithodes maja. NCBI lineage: Eukaryota > Metazoa > Arthropoda > Malacostraca > Decapoda > Lithodidae > Lithodes > Lithodes maja. Next base: position 8,299 of record JBAKBP010004703.1, on the reverse strand, counting down.
CGTGCGACGTTGCGAACGACTGTGAGGGCGTCGCCAATGCACAGTCCTAGGGCTTCGGAAACCACCAACCAATCGGCCAAGGAAAACAGGATCCGGAGCCCGCTCCTGAGGAGAGGACCCAGAGCCTGCCCCACATGTGCGGAGAAGATCCGCGGCGCGATGTGGAGACCGAAGGGAAGGCCGGCGAACAGGAACACACGATCGGAAGTCCGAACGGCCAAGAATCGCTGGAAGCGAGGATGGAGAGGAACGAGCCAAGACGCATCCTGGAGGGCCAGCGACACAACCCACGACAGAGGGCACAGGGCCAGGCGTACCAGGGGTACCGGCAGCATCCGAAACCGTGTGTGCACGACGCGCCCGTTGAGGGCCGACAGAACCACCAGCGGACGCATCGCGTCGCAGGACGCCGAACGGGACCAGAAAGACACGGGAGAGGAAAACCGGGAGACCGGCGGGCAACTCCCTCGACGCTACCCAACTCGGGCATGGAAGTGAGCACGTGGGCCACCTCTGAAGAGATGGGCCGGCGTCGGTGACAAGAGCGGAAAGGGGGTCGAGACGTCCACCTCCAGGTGAGACCCCTCCGCGCAACCCGCCGCCCCCAACGTCCCTCGCGACAACCGAGGGGCGCAAGGGCGAAAACAACCCGAGGGAGCACCCGAGAGGAGGGGAGCGACCCGGTCGGCCAGGCGAGAAGGAGAACAAGGAGGCCGACCCAGAGAACTACACATTGTGTTGACGTGGAGGTACCCCCGTTACGGGCCGTGCGGGCACGAGCGCCACGTTGACCTCTAACCCCCCCCCCAAACTCGTCGAAAAGGGCGGGCCACCCCAACCCCAGGCCGGCGCGGGGCTGACCCCGGCGAAGGGCGGCCGGAAGTGGAAGGCCGGCCAGCCCCGACACGGCGGGGATGAAAGGGGCAAGAACAGAAGGGCGAGGCGGAACCGACGCACTGGCCCGCAACGGCCCAGTCCTGCGCCCGTGCAAGGCGGCAGCACCCCGAAGAGGACCGGCAGAAGGACGGGACTGAGAAGACCCCGCGGGCGACACAGCGCGTCGGTGCGGGACGTAAGTAGGGTCCGCAACGACACAGCGCGTCGTCGCGCGTCGGAAGCAGGGGCCGCCGACAGAGAAGCGAGCATACCCAAGCAACCAGCAGAAAAAACCCCGACGTATAGAGCGCAGAGTACAACAAACCCTGACGAATACCCAAGGGGGCCGGCCGGCAGAACGAGGACCGCACCGTCGGGCGTCGCCGAGTTGCCGCGCACAAAACCGCCTTCAGCTCGGGAACCAAAGACACCGCGAGCCGAAGGTGGACCCGCAGAACGCGGTCCAAACCCTCGCGAAGAGCGCCTGGCGCAGACGCCTCGAAAAGCCGCAGGAGGGGAAGAGACGGGTGGAGGGAACCCAAGACAAGACAAGAAGTCCGTCACCCTCTGTCGCAAGGGAAAAACCGTGGCGACAGAGGGCTGATCCGGGTGAGAGAAGAACGGGGTAGCAATAGAACAAAGTTCAAGAATGGGCGCGCCCATCCAGGACCAGAACGCGCCGGCCAACCCGCCGACAGACACAAGAGGAGGCAAAAGCAGTGACGACTCCAGGGGAGGGACCGAAGGAGAGCCGTCGACGGAACGGTGTGAAGTCGAAGGCCTCAGCAAACCAGGCCTCCAAGGGGAGAGGGCGACCGAGCATGACGGCGAAGCCAGGCGTACCGGCGTCGCACAAACCCGTCCCATAGGAGGACAGACCCGTCAACACAGCCAGGGACTGAACAGCCGGAAGGATGTTAGTGCGGCTGAAGTCTGACCAGAGCGTAGGCCTGCAGAAGGGAGCGGGACCGTAGCAGGGGTAGGGAGGGCGAGGCGCTGAGGGTGAGTCACCGCCAAGAAGCGCGAGAAGAGGGAGGCGTCCAACGACGCCAAGCACCCGTCGAAGCGTGACACAACCCAGCCCTGCATAGCCAACAATCGAACCGAGAGAGGCGACCCCCCCCCACCCAGAATGGTCGGCCCGCAGGGACAAGCGTGAGCGGGAGCGAGACCCACGACGCGAACCAGCAGCGTCGCGGCCCAAGGAAGGCGAGCGACGACGGTTGTGGCGCCGTAGAGGGACTCGTCCCTGATCACGAACGGCCGAGGGGGAAACAGCACCATCCCCCTCTTCCAGCGACACGTCAGCTCCCGAGAAAGGGGGACCCCGAAACCCCGCGAATCCCCACCGAGGCAAGAGGAGGGGTACTCCCCTGGCGAGACGGTAAGTGAAGGCCAGGAAGAGAAGAAGGAGGAGGAGCAGGACGACGGGAGTGGGAAGGCTGGCCGGGCGAAAGGAGGCCAGAAGGAGCCGCGGGGGGAAACAGAGCAAGGATCCCCGGGGCTGAGAGAACAGGGCGGCCCGACACCGAGGCGGAGGAGGGAGGGACCCCCACCGTGGGACGAGACCGTGAAGGAAGAAGAGGCACTGAAGCAGGCGAAGTAGGAGAAGCAACGACAGCCAGGCGGACCCTCCCGGACAGTGTAGGAGGGAGCAGAGGGCCAGCTACAGCACGAACAACCGCGCGAGGAGAGGACAACGTAAGAGGAAGTCGCCAGGGCTGGGAAAGCGGGCGGAAGGGAGTAGAACCCCTAACCGTAGAGGCCAGGGGAGGGCGCACAGGGGCAGAGCCGCTAACCCCGGCCTCAGGGCGAGAACCAAGACGAGGGCGACGGGCGTCGTCAAGGCGATCAGGAGGACGACGAGGGGCAGTAGAGGACGGATGACGAGGCGAGCGAGAGCGTGGACGGAGCCGGGGAACCCCCCGACGATGGGACGACCGGCTGCGGGACCCAGGAGAGAGGGCCCGAGCAGGGAGAGAGCCAGGTGAACGGCCTTCAGTCGGGCCAGGGACACCCAGGGCGACGCGGAGCCGGGCGGCAACAAAGGCCGGGGAACGGTGGCCCACAGTCCCAATGTGGCGGGAGACCATCGGTCACGCCGACGGAAGGGAAGCAGAGGCCACAGCCGCCGCCGAGGAACCAGGGCCATGGAGCAGCACAAGCACCAGGGCCAGACACGGGCCACACAGAGCAGGGAGGTAGGCCGCAGAGGACACAAAGAGCGAGTGGCGCAAGCAGGACATGTGGCTCACCAAGCACGGGGAGCGACAACCAAGGCGAAAGCAAAGCAGCCGACCAGCACGAGAAGAACACACACCAGAATCAGCACGTCGAAGGAGTAAGTGGAGAGAATGTCCAAGAAGAACCAGGGAAGGAGCATGGGGAAACAGGAACACACATGCAAACAGGTATCCGTACTCACCCTAAACTGGGAGCACAGAGGTAGGTGAGGAGGGCGGCCGAGGCGGAAGAGCACCAGCAGAACCTGCAAAGATGGAGAAAGTGTTAACCACCACTCAACATCTTACATGCAGGGCCTATAACACCAGGAAAGTGCATACACCAATATAGTATCAGGCAACAATATGACATAAAAAAGGTCAACAGTGAAAGCCAACTATAACCGCAAATTTGCGGGCCAATGGAGGTATAACCGTACCGACACAAACCCCCCACATCTCCGCGGGACCCCCCAGCGATCTTCGCAAATTTGCGGGGAGCCAAAATGTCCCAGAGGACCGAATCGAGCACACCGCAAATTTGCGGGACCGGCCGAGATGGTCCGGTGCCGAAAAAGCGAGAGGAGCGTCTAGGAAAACCAAAAAAGGCCCGCAAACAAGCGTCAACTCCTTATGAACTCCAAGCGACGATGACCATCAAGCTGAGCAGTGCCTTCCTTGATAATATCCTGACTCAACCGGTCAAGGGAGAGGCAAGGAAGACACACCAGGGGAGAGGAGGCACATCCCCCAGGAACCACCCAACCCACAGAGATAGAGCAAAGCCCATGAGGAGAAGTGGCAGGTTGGGTGGTTTGGCACAAACAGGGGCCCCCGTGGGGTACCCCAGGATTGGGCAAAAGGCTATGAAAGGATGGAGGTGAAAACAGGAAGGGAACACAAAAACCAATAAATGAAACTGGCGAGAAAAAGGGTGGCCTAGCCGTGAGTAGAGAATGTGTCAGGGGCGAAAAACCCTGTGGTGTGAGGGAGAGGCCCCCGTGGGGTACCCCTGGATATCACGAACCACCAAGCGCCCAGGCCCTTGAGACACAGTGAAGGCTCGAAAGGGGGGACTCGGGAATAACGCTATTTATGCGGCCGACACAAACCCTACAAACAACACCGCCACCACGAAATCTCATATTGTGAACCAACTGTACACCTAGGCTATGAAAAAATGAGAACTCATAGGGGCATAGCAATTTCTGAATGAGAAAACGAGCTAGGCTAAATGAAGCTAAAAGCTAAACCATGCCCAGACTAACAGGAAAAAAGAATATGAAAAGAGAAAGAATGAAAAACATATACGAGGAACGCCAGGCGCCCCCGTACCTTCGGTAAGCTATTTCCACACGCGTCTCCATTATACACACTTAGGAGCCCATTTACGTGTGCCCTAGATCACGTAACATCTGTCTAACAAAAAAGAAGGCCAGAAAAGCCGAAACTAACCGATACAGGGTGAATTAAAGGAGCACAACAAAAGCGACTTCATTCAATGGAGCGCGTGAAAAAATGATAACAAGAGAGGGTCGCTCATGCGCACGTTCGACAGGGATCTGCACATGACGGAACACGGGATGGGCCTTAAGCGGTAACTAAGGTAAACCCCTTTTTCTTCTCTTCTATGCTTTTTTCACCTTCGGTGGTAGTTTTGGTTAATGTACAACGTCTCCTAGAGCAAGATAAGGAGTAAACTCTAGACGTTTTCTTTTTAACCGCGGTTGGAATGACGACATAGCAGTCAAAATAGACAAGTCGTCATTGCAATTAGGTTAATAGCCTTGGTCGTAGCCTTAATGTACTTGGGTTTAACTTTTTATTTGTATGGTATTATTGTATTATCCGCCCATCTGGGTACCCGGGACTTTCGCCATACCCGGTAGTCCTGGTACCCGGGCCTTGGTGTCCGAGCCTTATTGAGATGAGGCCTAGGATAACCGGGGAATTTGGGAGTGTATGGTATCATGATGTCGTCCGCCTGTTTGGGTACCCGGGAGTGCCTCCATACTCGGCAGTCCTGGTACCCGGGCCTTGGTAACCGGGCCTTATTGAGATAAGGACTCCGGAACCTGGGAACTTGGGGTTGTATGGTATTCTAGTATTGCCCGCCTAACTGGGCACACGGGACTGTCACCATGTCTGGCAGTCCCGCCGGGCCTTGGTACCCGGGCCTTTTGAGATAGGGCCTAGGGTACCTGGGTATTGGGAAAATTATCAGCATGTCGTATTTGATTCTTACATCGTCGTGGGATATGTTCAAATATGATATTATTATGGGTACTCATTGGTTGTAGGTACTCTTGATACCCTTGAAACAAAAATGTATATAAGAGTGCTTAGATGAGCAGTACCAGTAGGTTATTTCATTTCACAATATACCGACCACTAGCTGATGTATTGCTGGTTTTATTGAGAACAATGCCATATCAAATGACTTGAAGGCAAATAAATATGATGAGGCACTCGTGAAAGACTAGAGTTAAAGCTATAGGAATTAATTTTTGAAGAAACTTGGACGTTAACACTGAAAGAACTTTTGTTCCTAAATAAAATATTCGGTGGTATGACAGGTAAACCCTGGCCCGGGCACAACCAGGGGTTACTGTCAGTAATTACAGTTAAATGAATAGGACACTCCCATATAAATCGACACTTAAGGGAATATCTAACGAGTTACACTGTTAAAACACAATTACAGAACACTAAGACACTGCAGCGAAAGAGCCGAGGTTCTTATGATACGAAATAAAAAGATAAAACACAATAGTTTGGGGCTCTGTGGAAAGTGGCTTCTTGATCGGCACGTTCGTAGGCCAGCCAGACTAAAGTTCTTACTTCACAGGCTTACAAGTGAAAATTAGTCCATATACATACATTCCTAGACGCATATACGATTTCAACTGCACAAAAACTCGCTATGGACCAAAAATGACGCGTCTAGGAGGGGCTATATAAACTACGGTTTTGACAACCCGTAAGGGAAGGAAGGAAAAACTACTATATATTGGTGGGTCCTGAAGTCAATGACATAAGAGCCTATGGTAATATGGCCTCGTTCCGGGCTCCTCTGAGCCCGGGTTAATCCTGATCACTACGGTCGAGAACCAATAACTTCTTAGGGGGTACCCCTTAATCATTCCTAAGGTACGTCATTGAGACGGAGCCACTGAAAAGTGAAAAATAAAAGGAAGAGGAATAATACAGTTCGAACACCGCGCCACAGCGCATTCAGATCTTCCTCTGTTCCCATGAGCATGCCCTGATATCCCAGTTGACCTTGAACTGGCCTCTAAAGCGTATACCAAATTGAGCATGTGAATGAGAAGGGGATGGAGAGAGGGCAATTTCGTCATTGACTTCAGGAGCCACCAATAAATAGTAGTTTTTCCTTCCTTCCCTTACGGGTTGTCAAAACCGTAATTTATTGGTGGCTCCTTACGTCAATGACGTAAGAGCCTAGAATATCACGATCGGTGGAGGGACCTTCAGATGCTCCTTCGCTATAAAACAAATGAAAAGGAAGACTGAAAACTAATATGTGAACTGTGACATGTATTTACTTATAAAAGGTATAACAGTAAGAACAAGATATACAGTATAAGGCGGGTACCATTAAAAGAAGCCTTATTTCATAAAAACAGAACTATCGAGATGTGAATACATACTGGTAATCTATCTCATCAATTTAGAGTAAAATCCAAAATAAAATTACACATTTGTAGTTGCAATAAACATAGGTATTTCTATGTAATAGATATCATGTGGTAATAACATTCTTGTTATATGTTTCAGATTGTGTGACCTGCCTTTTCGTCATGGGACTTCAACACGCCCCCTCTTTTCTTTACATTTATAGTGACTGGCAGGGCACACTTCTCTTATGCTGTTGGACTGGTAATAAAAGTGATGAATCAGATACAACAGTCTACTTAATGCCCTCAAGGGGTATGTTCTTGCCTTAAAGCTATGCATGGTAAATTGGGTCTCTCCAGGTGTACTGACAAATATCTGGATAGGAAAGTACTGCTCGAGGACCAAAGACCCGTTTGAGAGATATCTTCTACTGAAAAGTTGTTGAGGAACCTGATGGTAGTGGCCCATTTGCGGATGTCGTGAGCTTTGGCAATCACCTGGGGATCTGCCTCCTTAATTACATCTACTATCGTGGATGCTAAAAATTTCTTCCCCAACCTTGTTGAGCCATCTGGAGAAACCCATAAATGTTCCTAATTTCTAGGGATAACAGACTTAAAGTAGGTATATAATGCTTTCACAAGACATAGGGCATGGTGTATCTTTCCTCTTTTCAAGGCAGGAATAGAGAAAGGTGTGAAGATATGTTCCTGGTGCTCATTTTTTGCGATAAAATCTGGTGCAGGGGCAATATGTACAGAGTCGTTGTTAGTGGCAAAACGAAGACAGTTTGGGGACCTTGCCATGGCCGCCAATTCTGAGACCCTATGGCCAGTCGCTAGGGCCATCAGAAATACACACTTCTTAAGTTTCTTCTCTATGTTTGGTTTCACCGAGTAGGGCCTAAACTGTAATAACGTTAGGACCTTAGAGATTGACCATTGAGGAAGCAATTGACGATTTGGGGCTCTGAGTTTGAAGCAAGCTTTCATAAACCCTTGTTCGTCTTTCTGGGGTAAGGAAAGACCGGTGAGCGTGAGGAAGGGTTCCTTCACTGCCGACAGGTGGTTTCTAAGTGTGTTCACTGCTAGATTCTTAGTTTCAAACAAGTAATTTAGGTATTTCAACAACAAGGAAGCTGATGGGTTCTTCTGGTTAGTATGTACAATCCATGTTGTAAATTGTTTCCAGTGAGAGCTGTATTGTCTCAGGGTGAAAGCTGTGTACTGATTTGTGAGCTTGTCAGTGACTTCCTCGTCATAGGACGGGAGCCACTTGGATTTGAGAATGTCCACATAGCAAAATTGAGCGAGGTCTGCAGGTTCCCAATTTCTTCCAAGTGGAAATCTGTTAGGGGGAGTTGCAGAGGGTCGTTGCACCATTGAGTAAGTTGAGTGTACCACGCTTGAGTAGGCCACATTGGAGCGACCAGGGTTACTTGTCCCTGGAACGATCTGAGGTGGTGAATGACTTTGCACATCAGTGAGGTGTCCGGGGGTGGGAAGAGGTAAATCGATGTCCACCTGTTCCAATCTACTGTGAAGGCATCCGGGCCCCCCTCC